>JANAVB010010200.1:999676-1157176 GCA_029216955.1 Iris pallida
AGAGAGTGAAGAAGGGGGACCTACTGTTAATAACAGCAGCAGTAGGAGCAAAATTAGTCCCACAGGGGACTGATTTAGGGGTAGTACAGTCCCCCACAGGGGACTGTTTGGACAACACTTGGTGCTATATATATATATATATATATAATATATATATATTATATATATATATATATAGTATATAGTCTCTCTAATTTATGTATATATATTGTGTCTTTATTTGTTTTGGGGGGTGTGGGATTTCAGGCAAGTGAAGAGGGATTGAGAGTGTTGGAGTGGTGGTAGAATTGGTTAGTGTGTTGGTGTTTGTATTAAGAATGGGATTGAGAGGGATTAGAGAGTGGTAGAGAGAGTGAGAGATTGATATATATAGAGTGAAAGAGGGAGTGAGGGAGTGATTTAGAGAGTGAAGAAGGGGGGACCTACTGTTAATAACAGCACAGTAGGAGCAAAATAGTCCCAGGGGACTGATTTAGGGGCTAGTATCAGTCCCCCACAGGGGACTGTTTGGACAACACTTGGCTGCTGATTTCAGCTACTATGCAGCAGGTTTTGGGGGAGGTAGGACAACCCATGGACAACCATTGCAGGCCCACTTAGCAGCCCATATTTCAGGCCCTATAGGACAGCCATATCACCCCATATATCAGCCCTATATTAGCCCACTTGACAGCCATATATCACCCCATTTGACATCCCAAAATCAGCCTTATTAGCTCCATTGGACAGCCCCCATATATCAGCCCATATCAGCCCATATTAGCCCTTAGTATCATCTATTCACTCACCCTTCCATTCATGCATTCATTCACTCCAAATCTTTCATCCATTCATTCTTTCAATTCATCCATTCCCCATCTATTTTCTCTTTCATATTCACATATCCACATTCATTCACATATACCATTCACCCCATGTATCATTCATCCCATCATTCATTCATTCATTAATCCATCCACTCAAATTCATTGAACCCTATGTTGCCCACATTATGCCCCACAAATTGATCCCCTAGATGACCTATATAAACCCTTTGTTAGTGCCTAGTTGAGTGGTGTCTAGTGTGGGTTGAGTGTCTAGTTAGAGGGGTTAGTTAGTGTTGGTGTTAGAGTTGAGTTGTGTTAGTGATTGAGAGTGATTAGATAGGTTAGTGCCCTAACTAGGTTAGTATCCCAGTGGACTAATAGAGAGGGCTAACCTAGACACTAGGAGAGTGTGGGAGAGTGAACTTGGAAGGTTGGTAGAAGAGTAGGGTGTGGTATCTTAAGATACCGTAGAGTATTATGACGATACCTAAGGTAATGTTGAGATGACCAACATGACCATAAGATGGATTAGATGTCCAAGAACCCTAGATTTTTGGTTGGTAAACCCTAGATAGGATAGTATCTAGCTACCCTAAGAAGCCTAAGCTAGTATCCTGAGATCTAGAGGGGTTTCCTTTGTAATGGGCAAGGTATTGGTATTTACCTTGTGAAGGGTAAATATAGGTAATGGGATATTGTTAAGATATTGAGTTTGACTTCTAATATGGGGTTAGAAATAGGTTGTCCTGGTAGGTAATGACTAGATGAGGGTAGTTTAGACTAGTCTTGACCCCCGTTGACCAAGAGTTAACTTTTTGACCGAAAGTCAACTTCAAGTCAACGCTTGACTAGAATCGACCCAAAACCAAACCAGAGTTGACCAGTTGACTGAAAGTCAACTGTTAGTCAATATTTGACTAGTTTGACCTAGGGTTGACCCAGGGTTGACTCAGTGTTGATCAGAGTTGACCAGAGTTGATTTTTTGACCAAAAGTCAACTGTAAGTCAACCCTTGACCCAGATTGACCTACTTTGACTTGGATTGACTTTCTGTGACCTTGGTTGTCCTAGTGTGACCTAGTTTGGCTCAGTATGACCTAGTTTAGCTTGGTATGACTTAGTTTGACCTAGTTTTGACTTAGACTTGTATATCATGACTAGATTAGCTTTTCTTTCATTATTAAACCATGTTTTGACTTGTAGTATCTTATATTTAGGTCTGTGATTACTCTGTGCGTCTGTTCACCTTATCAGCTCAGGATCACAAGTGAGTACATTTACTTATAGTTTTTATTGTCTTGATATCTGCTATATCCGATTCAGTTGTAGTGTCATACTCGATTTTCAATCACGATAGTTCACGGACTAGTATATGTTGGATCATGACATGTGATGTTATTCCTAGATTTTTGTGGTATATTGGTAGATTTCTGTCTTATTCCCTGTGCTTATATAGACACTAATTCCTAAGGGGACTTACTACCCTCTTATGGAATCCCGTGTCATGACGTGTCATGTCCAGATCCATTGTACTATTCTAGGATGGGAGAATTATTAGGGGTTATGTGATCAAAGCCCCATGTCACTATTATGCTTATGCCACTCTCATCTCAAGTATGGTGTAGCAGATTCCTCCGTGTGCTTGTTATCCAGGTTGGCCGGCATGACTTTTCGTGAGATTTTCGTGTGATTATCGGGCCAAGTTGATAGCCTGATCATGATTTCCTAGCCGATCACATAACGCTCTAATAATTCAAGTCACATTTTATATTTATTTATCATAGGAGGCTAGGTTCTGTTCGGGAGGAGGATTACAACCGCGGTCCTTGTTTGTTTTAAGGGTTTTAACTCGATTTTGGAATAGTTCCCAAGTCATCCTATATATTGTCGTCCTATTTAGTACTCACATCTGGTTATATATTTCTTGTAGATTTTGTCCTGTATTTCACATATTTTATATGCTCTTATGCTATACTTTGATTGGAGGCTAGGTTCTGTTCGGGAGAAGGATTACAACCCCGGTCCTTGTTTGGTTTCCGGGTTGTAAGTCGGCTTTCGAATGGCTCCTAAGTTTTCCCATATCTTTGTCTTGTATTTCATTATACTGTCTCTTATAGAATTTGTCAATTCATATGGAACTACTGTTAGTGTTTGTACTTGCTCATTTTCTTGATAGGATACCGTTGACAAATTACAGATGTTTCTGAGGCAGGCTGCTCGACCTACTATAGAGTAGAAACAGATAGAGACTTAGGCCAGGACTGTGGCCTGATAGTTGAGCCACTAGACTTTATACTTCCAGAGTAGTTTGCTTAGTTAGGCTTGCCTGGACTGCGATCCAGCCTTTGTTTTAGACTGTAGTAGATTATATTCATATTTTGTGACTCTGTGATGTTGTTCGTTTCTCTCTAGCTGTGTTGGATGTTGAACTCATTTTCCGTTTTCACATCTATCATATTTTCTATTCGTGCTATCTATCCTATTTTGTTCTTGTGATTGAGACTGTATTGCTATTTCACCCCCATTTGGAGTGTATATACTGTACAGGTACCTTTATACTGTTTAGTGTAGTTTTGTAGACGACCTATACAGCGTTCTATCGCTGATTCTGTGGTGTAGGCTGGACGTAACCACGTACTCGTGCCCCTAATCAGAGTGCAGGTCGTGACAAGGAGTCTAACCCAGCTTCGTCTCGTCCTGATCCTGTACAAGATTGTGACATGACAGGATTACTTATGCTTGTCTTAACAATAACGATCAGGGGACCAGTTCTGTTCAGGCGAAGGGTTACAACCCCGGTCCTTGTTTGGTTTAAGGATTGTAACCTGGCTCCCAGAACAGTTCTGTGTCCTCTCTTCGTTTATTGTCTTATTGCACCCCATGTCATGCTCGTCATGTTTTATCTTACTTCAATAGCATGATTATTTATACTGGCCTTAACAATAAAGATCAGGGGTCCAGTTCTGTTCAGGCGAAGGGTTACAATCCCGGTCCTTGTTTGGTTTAAGGGTTGTAACCTGGTTTCCGGAGCAGTTTTGTGTCCTCTCTTCGTTTATTGTCTTATTGTCCTATTGTACCCTATATCAAGCTCATCATGTTTTACTTTACCAATAGTATTTGAGATGGGTTTCTATTCAAGTGAAGGGTTGCAACTTCGGTCCTTGTTTGGTTTAAGGGTTGCGACCTGGCTACTTGAATGGTTTATTCGTACTCAATTTATTATTGTTGTTTCTGTTATTATCAGTATCTTTTAATTATCTTTAATATTCACTTATATATGCTGGTTTTAGTTCCTAAGTGAAGCCTCCTTTGTGGCACTTGCTCTTTCTGGGTCTGACCCAGCTGGTTTTGTATGGTCAGATATCGGAGCAGCTCCAGAGGATCTACCTTTCTTCCAGCCAGATGGTGACCACCAGGTGTAATCCTAACAATGAGTAGGTTTATTTTTGGCTCTCCCACTCTATTGTAAAATTATTCTTTTGAGGCGTTTAGCCGACGAGCACGTGTTTAGCTCGATTGTACCTTTATTTACTGTCTGCCTACGGGCTGTAGCATGATTGGCAAATCCTAGGGTTGATCATGTATGACTAAAACTCTTGCTAGTCTTGACATTTTGTACGACTAGCTTTATGATCATCCGAATATATAATGTATGTGATGCCTTACTATTGTATATTTGGTGTTCTGACATCTCGTAAACTGTTATTACTTGCTTGAGATTGAGACAATAGGCTTGTTTATGACCATAGGAGACTGATGGCCTGTAGCTAAACCCTCATGTATCTAGACAGCCGTGACCATATAGCGAGGTGGGTTGCACTTTAATATACGTAGCTGGCTATGTACGTCCCCGCTCTCTAGTAATCTAGTTCTGGGGCGTTACAACTGGTAGAGAGGACTAACCTAGACACTAAGAGAGTGTGGGAGAGTAAACTAGGAGGGTTGGATAGAAGGTAGAGTGTGGTATCTCAAGATACCATAGAGTATCATGACGATACTTAAGGTAAATATTGAGATGACCAACATGGCCATAAGATGGACTAGATGTCCAAGAACCCTAGATTTCTTGGTTGGTAAACCCTAGATAGGATAGTATCTAGCAACCCTAAGAAGCCTAGGCTAGTATCCTGAGATTAGGAGGGGTTTCCTTTGTAATAGGCAAGGTATCGGGAATACCTTGTAAAGGGTAAATATAGGGGTTTTGGATAATATAAGGATTTGGGGTACTAATTTCTAGATGGGGTTAGAAATAGGTTGACTTGGTAGGTAATGACTAGATGAGGGTAGTTTAGGCTAGTCATGACCCCCGTTGACCAAGAGTTGACTTTTTGACCAAAAGTCAACTTCGAGTCAACGCTTGACCTAGAATTGACTAAAACCAAACCAGAGTTGACCAATTGACTGAAAGTCAACTGTTAGTCAATATTTGACTAGTTTAACCTAGGGTTGAGCCAGGGTTGACTCAGTGTTAACCAGAGTTGACCAGAGTTGACTTATTGACCAAAAGTCAATAATAAGTCAACCTTAACCCAGATTGACCTAGTTTGACTTGGATTGACTTCCTGTGACCTTGTTTGACCTTGGTTGACCTAGTATGACCTAGTTTAGCTTGGTGTGACTTAGTTTGACCTAGTTTTGACTTAGACTTGTATATCATGACTAAATTAGCTTTCTTTTTATTATTAAACCCTGTTTGGACTCATGGTATCTCATCTTTAGGTCTGTGATTACTCTGAGCATCTGTTCACCTTATCATCTTAGGACCACAGGCGAGTATATTCACTGATATTTTTTATTGTCTTGATATCTGCTATATCCGATTCAGTTGTAGTGTCTTACTTGATTTCCAGACACGATAGTTCACGGACTAGTATATGTTGGATCATGACATAAGATGTTGTTCTTGGATTTCTTGGTAGATTGGTACATTTTCTGTCTTGCTCCCTGTACTTGTATAGACACCAATTCCTAAGGGGACTTGCTACCCTCTTACGGAATCCTGTGTCATGACGTGTCATGTCTGGATCCTTTATACTATTCGGGGATGGGGAGTTATTAGTGGTTGTGTGATCAAAATTCCTACTTGTTCTTCACACTTGTACTTGTCCGTGTGCATAGCTATACCCTCGCTCACGATGGGTAAAGCCTAACCCCACTTGTTCATAGCTTTCCATGGTGGCCGGCCTTATCCTGCCCAATTATACACTTGTTCATAGTCGGTCGGATGGAAAGCCTGATCATGTTTCCCAAGCCGATCACATAACGCTCTAATAATTCAAGTCACATTTTATATTTATTTATCATAGGAGGCTAAGTTCTGTTCGGGAGAAGGGTTACAACCCCGATCCTTGTTTGGTTTAAGGGTTGTAACTCGGCTTCCGAATAGTTCCCAAGTCATTATATATATATATATATATATTGTCATCCTATTCAGTACTCACATCCTGTTATATATTTCATGTTGATTTTGTCTTGTATTTCACATGTTCTACATGCTCTTATGCTATACCTTGATTGGAGGCTAGGTTTTGTTCGGGAGAAGGGTTACAACTTCGGTCCTTATTTGGTTTACGGGTTGTAGCTCGGCTTTCGAATGGCTTCCAAGTTTTCCCATATCTTTGTCTTGTATTTCATTATACTGTCTCTTATAGAATTTGTCAATTCATATGGAACTGCTGTTAGTGTTTGTACTTGCTCATTTTCCTGACAGGATATCGTTGATATTACAGATGTTTCTGAGGCAGACTGCTCGACCTACTATGGGGTCGAGACAGATGGAGACTTAGGCCAGGACTGTGGCCTGTTAGTTAAGCTACTAGACTTTGCATAACCAGAGTAGTGTAGCTTAGTTAGGTTTGCCTGGACTGCGATCCAGCTAGTACTTCCAGACTGTAGTATTCTATATTATATTCTGTGACTCTGTGATGTTGTGTATACCTCTGGGCTTGTGTTGGATCTTGAACTTATTTCCTATTTTCATCTATCATATTTCCTTTCCGTGCTATCTACCTTAGTTTTATCTTGTAATTGAGACTGTATTTGCTACGTCACCTCCATTCGGAGTGTATATACTGTACAGGTACCTTTATACTATTTAGTTGTAGTATTTATAGATGACCTATACAGCGTTCTACCGCCGATTCTGTGGCGTAGGCTGGACGTAACCACGTGCTCGTGCCCCTAATCAGGGTACGGGTCGTGACACTTCCTTATGACCCAAAAGCAGAAATTTCAATCATGAGACATTATCTTCGTTTCTTTTATGATATAGCTACTAAAATGTTGTATCGAAGATCATATAGTGGACTTCTTTTATAATATCTATCCGAAAAAGAAGCAAAATAGGCCCTTCGTGAAGCTCATGACGGTACTTGTGGTGCCCATCAACCTGGTCCAAAATTACAAGATTGGTTAAAGCGTTTGGGTTATTATTGGCCCATATGGTGGCTGATGTTATAGATTACGCAAGAAAATATAAAGCTTACCAAATTCATGCAAATTTTATACATCAATCTTCAGAACTTCTGCATCCAACGGTCGCATCCTGACCTTTCGAAGCTTGGAGAATGGATATCATTGGACCTATTAATCCTCCTTCCTCCAAGGGATAACGATTTATTCTGGCAATAACCGACTACTTTCCAAGATGGGCGGAAGCTATACAACTTATTGAAGTAAAAACGTCTAATGTCATTAGTTTCATTAAACATCATGTAATCTATCATTTCGGACTTTCCTAGAGGATTGTTCATGACAATGGCCCATAATTTGTGAGGAATGAATCTCATCTGTTTTGTAAGAAGAAACAGATCCAGAATGTGGCCTCTACAGCCTACAATCCCACAGCTAATGGTTTGGCTGAAGCCTTCAACAAAACCATTATCAAGTTACTCAAAAAGTTCATTTCATCTAATAAAGGTGATTGGAGTGAGAAACTTGGTGAATGTCTTTGGGTGTACCGTACTACAGTATGGACTCCTACCGGTACAACATCGTTTTCTTTTGTCTACAAAAGTGAAGCAGTTCTTCCTCTGGAGATTCAAATATCGTCTCTCCGAATCGCTTTATCCAATAAATTAACAACTGAAGTCAATGATCGTCTATGGTTATATAAATTGGAAGCACTCGACGAGAAATGACTAAGAGCTCAACAACGAATTGAGTTATATCAAGCCCGCATTTTCAAAGCTTTCAATAAGAAGATAAAGGAGCAAGTTTTTCAGGTCGACGACCTAGTTCTTTCAGTAAGAAGGCCTATGGTTATGACACATAAAAGCAAAGGAAAATTCATAGATAAATAGGAAGGTCCTTTTATTGTTGAATCAGTGTATTCAAATAGAGCATACAGGCTAGCAAAGGCTAATGGAGATTTGTTGATGATGCCTATTAATGGCAAATTCTTGAAAAAGTACTATGTCTAAATCATAGTGGACATTACCTTGTATACACCAGCAAGTTTTGTACAATGTTTACATCTTCTTTCTGGAGTAATCAATATCTTATGTGTTAACACCTATTTTATCTCGAACTATTATTTTATCCAGCAGCTCTGGATAAGTTACAAATAATGGGTCCTCATAAATTCCCCAGTGAAATCACCTTCAATTCTTATGAAACTTTTCTGTTGTTAAATAAACTCTCCAAATTTATAAAGCCATTATTAAAGCCAAGTCACTTTAAAGACATCTTATTTCAATTCCCAGCCGGAATTGAAATAATCAATTTGTCAAAAGAATAATCATGTCCATATCACCTCTAAATTGTTCTACGACACTCATCTTCTATAAAGACTCATAAATTTGTCATGTCCATATTACCTTTGAGCAAATTTACTCTAAGAGAATATTTATGTCCCTATTACCTCTGAAATATTCTATATCATCGACTCTCTCTATAGAATTTCATAAATTAGCCAAGTCCATATTACCTCTGAACGAATTTATCCAGAAGCGATTATCAAGTCCATACTACCTCGGATATAGCTTTTGATCATATCCTATTACTTGCATATAGTCGAGTGCATCAGAAGTAATGGGTCCACTTATTATCTATCATGTCAATATTACCTCTGATAGTGATCAATTTTTAATTCCTATATCTATTATCTAAACCTAATCATGTATGCCGAAGATAATAGGTCCACTTATCATCTATCATGTCCATATTACCTCTGATAGTGATCAAATTCCAAATTTTATATTTATTATCTATACCTAATTTGGTATGCCTAAGATAATAGGTCCACTTGTCATCTATCATATCCATATCACCTCTGATAGTGATTAATTTTCATATCTATTATCTATGCTTGAATTAAGCATGTTACATATAATAGGTCCACACAGACATGATATTTTTATATGTCCATATTACCTCTAAAAAATGTCAAAATTCAAATATATACAACAACATGAAAGTGTTCTTTACTTTCAAAATTTGGTGAGAATAAAGGATAATTTTATTATTAACCACAAAAATAAAGAAAAAGAAGAAAAGCTACAAAGCTTTAAAGATGTTCAAGCATTTTATAAAGTTCTGTAATCTTCTTCTTCCAACTGTCAATTTCAGATTTCTTTCGGTTAGCCGTCCGACATTTGACTTCGGCTTGCTTGGAAGCATCATCCCTGAAAGGCGTCAGTTCAACACGCTTCCCTTCTAGAGTGACGAGTTCAAGGTCCAGCCTCTCGACCTTGTTCATAGCTTCATTCGATTGAGCAGCAAAAATCTTTTGATTTTTAGTGTTTTCGGCTAAGGCAGACTCCTCTAAAGCATAAGCGTCCTTGAGGGCTTTGATCTCGGCAGTAAGTTCACTCATTCACGCGATATTCATACCTTGATAAGAAGCAAATTTAACCGATAAAGCTGTAAAAAAACTCATATTCTTCGCGAGCATTGAGAACCTGTTCTTTAAGAACCCTCTCTTGATTCACCAAGACAACGTTCTCCCTGTGGATAGCGTCGTTTAGTTTGTTGAGCTCATCAGATTCAATTACTGAAAGGTCATGACGGTGGACAAGACCAAGATTTACCACGCATCTTTCAAGTGTGTCAAGTAATATCCTTACATCCACGGCTACGGTTTCATGACCTGGGAAGCTTTTAATTGCTTGAATTATGTAGACATCTGGCGTCCTAGTATGGGCAAAAGAAATATTCCTTTCTATAATTCCTTGAACCCCATTCGCCAAAAAGGAGTAAAAACTCTACACACAAATCCTGGCCATACCCTCTAGGTGGACACCTGTTAACGGCGTCATGGGTATAGTATTTGTTTGAGCCTCTACTTCAAACGGAGGAGGAAAAGATTCCTAAACAGCTGTCATGCAAAAGGAGGATCATGTTAATTCAAATAAAAAATAGAAGATAAATGTTGTGAAGGAGTGCGGTATCCATAATTTGTTGTCCATCTTTGAGTAAACTTGTTTCAATAGGCTTCTCAGTTATATCGGGTATCGATTCTTCAGCAGGTCTCACAAACGCTTGTTCAGCTATTCCAGCTTCAACTTGAGAGAAAAACACAGTACTTTTAGGATTGTTTTGAACTTTTAATTCGATAGCCAAAAATTTTGGCTTTGAGCCAAGAGCTATTGAAGGCTCATAGGGCAGTTGTATACTGGCTTCAATCTTATTTAGGTTACCCAAGTCTATATTTTCAAAGTTGAGCCACCGTCATCCATTACATTTTTAGGTTTAGATGCTACATGAGATTGGTCGCCGTCCTCGTCATCCCATTCATCCACTGATTCATCCTCTAGAATAAGCTTGGAGGGACAGACATCATTCTTGTATAATAATTCAGCTACTTTTGAACTTACTCCAGCAGGTGAACTCATAATGTTCACACTTTCAGTAGTTTGTTGAGAAGGAGTTCTACGAGAAGACCTTTGTGGAGATGTTATCCCTGGTTCTCTAACAGGAGGATTAATTGGCAGTATGAAAGCAATTACCAATTCATCTACTGTCTGGGCAGCCAATTCTGGGTCTATTTCAGGAGAAGAATGATGGCTTTCAGATGATCATTATTTTTATAATTTACCTTCTTTTGATGTACGGTTTTTGTGAAGACAGTTTTGTGATAACCTTTGTTTTTTTAGAAGAAGGAGAGACTATAGGAGCAGATTTCTGTTTTCTTTTACCTTTACCTTTCTTCGGTCTTTCATCTTAAGAGCACTCTATTTCAGGTTCCATGATGGGTACCGTCCCTATGATATCTATTCCTGAAAAGCTATTTTTCGAGCATTCTTGAGGTCATGGACAGATGGATTCAGCCTGGTACCCAGAATAAAACTGGACTCTCGATTATAGTTGGTCGCAGGAGAATTTATGTTCAATAGAACTTGCCAGCAGCATACAGGATATGAGCACTATCGGTTTTCCTTGGCATAGTAAAAGAGGTATTGGTACCACTTGTATTATAATATTGCCAGGCCTTAATCCCATCAAGTAAACTCCCTTTGTATTGAAGAAAGGGGCTGGCATTTTCTAAGAACCACAGACTATAGCCAAATTGGTCGGCAAAGTGGATAGGTAAATATGGTTCCAGATAAATATCCTTCTGCCTTTGTAACATTAGATGTGAAGGACGAATGGATTGAAGCCAACAAAATGCCCCTTCTGACAAAGTTGAGGCATTGTCTATCCTTGTCCCTTCTCGCTACCAAAATTTTTTGGACTATCTTGAAGAAGTCATAGGCTTGCAAATATCCAAGTACTCTTCTACAAGATACAATTTTGTTGAAGTTCCAAGTCTTACCTTTGTAGCGCCTAAGTGTGCTATCTTCGGACAAAGTGTCAGATTCGAGTCCTGGGTGCAGCAGCTTAGGGCAGTGTAGAATTAACCAACACATTAAATAGTGGAATGGTAGTTCCGATCTGATAAAATCTTTTTCTCGCTGGCTGTATATTGCATTATCTACAAAATTATGCATTCCTTTATGGATGCTGCACACCATACATAGCCTGGAGAAAAGCTAGCTTGTAACCAAATACTAGCTTCACAGCAGGGAGAATGAAGCTCCGGCTTAACCTCTCGATGGCTTATGCACCTCCAGAGACTTTGCAGTTTCTTAGCCAGGCAATCAAATAACCTGTTACAACTGCTTTATCAGATAAATGGTGATGTAGATGATAGAAATAATGATAAGTTGAAGAGTTGGTGTCATTGCTTCTCAATATCCTTCATTAAAGCTTGGATTTCAGTTTCTGTCATTGTTGGACAAATGGTATAATCCTTCTGACCGGATTCTTTAGTAGGAGCTTTGAAAAGATGGTCTATCCAGTATTTGGTATGAGGAATTGGACCTTCAGTTCTTCTTGACTTATTTCTTCTGTAACAAATATTATGATAAAACAATAATTCTTTATAAACATCCAACATGTCAGGGTTAGTCTCCTTCATGGTGGCCAGTTCTGCATCTATGAGAGTGTACTCTTCATAAGGCTCATTACCCCATGGAAGCTTGGAGATCGCCTGCATCTCGTAAAGAGCTAAGCCCATTTCACCAACAGGTGTAAAGAATGTGCCAATGTCACAGTTATACATCTCTGCAAGTGCAACGAACATATGAGTGTTCATCTACAGCCTATGACAAGTGGCCCTGACAGCGTAGTACAAGCCATACTTTTTTAGGATTGCTGCATAATTGGTCAAGACCTACTCTAAAATATTACTCCTTGTATTATCGCTGTGAATCCAAGTCAGTAACTTCAAAGAGGCAGTAGGATAAGACAAATCCTTACAAAGTAACTTGTTGGTAAGGGTTGCAGCAGCATATCCCAGAACATCTGGCCCAACATCACTCTTGATGATTCCAGGCAGTAAACCGAGCTGAGTGAAGGAGACATCTCCCTTTTTACACTCAAAAGTATTCTGATTAGTATCATTTGATCGATGAACAATCTGTCCAACAGGAGCCTCGGCTTGTGTAGGAGTGATTGACTTTACCATGTTTCTCGGAAAGGCAACTGAAGCATAAGTTGTCAAGGGTAAATGACGCTCAGCAGATGGTACAAACATCTTCCAATTTCTTGAGACAAGTATCCAAGCATGTTTGTCCTTTTTGATTTTGGTGTTGTCGCCTCCCGTCAAAATCAAAGCGTCTCATAATAGAAAAGCTGGTCTTAGAAACTTCTCATTATTCAGAGTGAAATCCCGCTTTTTAACATCTGTTGTAAAAAGCTTTGGGTTTGACCAACAGCCATTTCTTATCTTGAAGGAGGTTGATCTTTGTTGATCTAATCCGATATATGAGATATCGGGTCAGAATTTGTTCCTAGCATCCCTTCAGGTGCATCCAAATAAGATTTCTCAAGCAAGTTGACTGGGAAGTAAACTGCAAAATAGAAATAAAGCAGATTAGTCATGTGACTTAGACAAATTTTGTATTGCTTTCATGAATGACAAAATAGGTGCATAGAAGTTTATGTGTCTATTCTTCATTGTCATTTGGACTGGTAGAGTTGTTTATGACGCATAATGCAAGAAGCGCATATGTGCAGATTTGTTACACTCATGCGGCAGCTTACAGAGGTGCATAAACCAAAACATACATTTTCTGTTGAAGCTTCACAAGCAACGGCTACGCACGTAATGGGAAAGTTAGTCTGCACATTCTTGGAGTTGAGTTTCCTCACTCATGTGTCGAGACTTTTAGGCGCATAGCCTTATCATGAGTTCTTGTTTACAAGCAGCAATTACAAAAGCTTTTGTCGAAAGCAGAGTTTTACCCTCAATCGGCGGTTGGACTTCGACGGGAGGGGTCTCGGATGAATCATCGACCGATTTCCCTTTGTTCTTGCTCGTCGACGGTGTCTTGGTCAAAGTTTTGGGAGCCATTGCTCTGAAGCTTTCGGAGGGACAAAGGAAGATAAAGGAGTTCTTGAAAAGATAGTAAGTTTTGAGAAGAAAGTAAAGATCTACTCCATCACTCTTCTATTCTATTTATAGATTGTACCAAATAGTCGCATAAGAGTTTATGACCCTTGCGATCTCGAGTCGTTTGGATGAATCATACCAAACTCCTTGATTCTCATGCCAAACGATGGCTATATTAATAGCACAGAATCCAAGGAGGATTTCAAGAGATCGACAGCTGTCTCGGTCAGATTTACAAAAGTTTATGTATTACAAATCAAAGATAGCACTCTTATGTGTTTTCAGTTGGTGATGACAAAATTTCATGCGTCTCAGTTAGGGCTACAGTTTATGCATTCTATATATCAGATAAACAGTAAAATTCATGCGTCTGTTTAAAGATAAGATTTTACACATATCAAAATATTTCTAAGTCTTACATGATAGAATTTCATGTATGGCTATACGCAAGTCTTCTACTTCCAGCAGTTATGCAACATTTTGGAAACAATAATTTTTTAAGAGACAGGTCAGGACTCATACAAAGCAGAAGATTGCAAGCAAACTGAAAGAACGTCAAAGTCAAAAGACAAAATTTTATTTCAGAAATTATGATTACTTATGATGGAGATCTGTTATATTTTAGATTTTTATCTTTAAGTCATGATGATAGGTGATGGAGGTCTATTACATTCAGGACCTTCTCCATTATTTTGTCTTCAAGAGCAAACCACAATACATGGAAAATGTTGCACTGAAAGAGACAACTGCAGAGAGGGGAGACTATTATGTATAGTCCAGTGCCAATATTCCCGCAACCTCATAAGGTTGGTGCTAGGAACACTGCACTAATTAAGTTCTCCAGAAGGTGCTCAACCCTAGACTCCTACTTTACGTCTGCAAGTGTGGGTCACTCTCTGTAATATCAGGCAGTATGCCTAGGTGGGAGGATACAAAATTGGATTGACACACGGTCCAAGATTCCCGTCAACTACCAACATTGTTTGTCATCGATAGTGTTTGATTGGGACTCAAACCCAATCTCATCACAAATGCTACGACGGTGAAACCAGCCAGTTACAAGCCTCGTCAGATAGGTGCAGACAGCTAGCTGGGTCTCAGGACTACAAAAGTTATATATATATAATGTGCTGAATCATGTCGAATTAGACATGTTATGATGTTCTTCCAAGCTCCATCTGAGATCCAGTCATCCAAGGGGTATCATAAAAATGTGACAATTTCAAAAGGGAGTTAGGCGCATGAAGTCAATTGTACAGCATAACAGCAAAAGGTGCATAGGGAAACATAAACATTTCATGCGCCTAAGAATTACATAACAACAGTACTCTCTAACAGCACAATGTTGATAGTCTTGCCTATGTGTGCAGTAGCTTCTTCTATTTTCATAGTACATCTTTTTATAAGTATAGTTATGTACTCTGAAGACATGTTGTGTTCAAAACATGATTAAAGTGAAAATCGTTGCTATAAGACTTCGTGTGAAAAGAAGTGATTGTTGAGAAAAAGAAGAATAATTTAATTCAGAAAAGATTACCTTTTGAAGATCGATCTTTTTCACGACTTCTAGCATAACCAAAGAACAGTGTTCTCAGCAAGGTGATGCTCGGTCCCCTCACAAGTTTGTACAAGTTTGTTGAAGTGCTAATCAACAAATGCATAATAAAAAGTGGTGATGACAAGTTCTGTCAAGTCATATCCTATTTATAGGGATGAAGATTCACTATGCGGCAAGGTGTCATGTGGCTTAATTCTTAATGAAAAGATCAATCCAGCATTAACTGTCACATAATTTTCTGTCCCTGAAATCACGGATGACAGTTGACTTAGCCTCGATCCAAGCAATTATTAGAAATGGCTGCTACAAATTTCGAAGACAGTTCGGATTTCAGAGGATTCAGTCAAAGCAAATAACAGCACAGCAAGTGATCTGATGCGTCTAAAGCTTTATGTGATAGATCCTCTCTCCTATGCTTCTTGTTCAAAGTATTTCAAAACTTGTTCAAGTTTTAAAAACTTTGAAGGGGGTCTTGTAGAAGCATGAAAAATACTAAAAAGATGCTCATATGTTTCATACATCTAAAATATAATATTCCTAAGCAAGAAGATGTAAGCTAAAGAACGTGAATATTCTAAAGAAAGACATGTTCGAAGATGGGCCAGAGAAACGCATGGTTCATTCAGACGCATGATGTATTTTTGTCTCTTGTGTGAAAAGATGAATCTCGGGCAGTATGCAGTATTAAGACTACAAGGACGACGTTAGTAACCACCTCACCTTCATAATTATACTTTACCAGCTGTAAAGGAAGCAGTTGTATGCATCTACTTCTATAACATTATTTTGCAGTATATAATTGAAAAGCTATGCGTTCAAGTGTTAATTGAAACATAGTTGTTCAAAGAAAAGTGACTATTTGTAGTAAGCAACCAGATGCTATGCGTCTAAAATAATTCGATGCATGGTCGATCCACAGTAAACAGATCGTGTGCTGACCTGGCAATATTTTGTGCAACATGTTTCAAAAATACGTGGCGAGCTATACATAATTCTCGAGCACGTTCACTCTCCACTAACCCCTAAGGCTCATGCGCCTACCCAGTTCATGTATCTCTGAGGCAGAAGACAGAGTATTCTCTTTACATATGTATGGCTATTTCAGTAAAGAAAATCAATAAATAGAGGACAGTTCTTTCCTCGTGAAACACACAGAACACAGGCACAAGGAGAGACTATGTATACTGCTTCTTTGCTGAAAACTTTTAGAGCGAAAGAGAGAGAGCTTTCAGTGATGATAAAGTTTTCCTTGCTACCAATAGTTCATCAACTACCAAGCTTCATCAACTTTTGCATCAGATCGTCAATGGAGTAAAGAAGTCGAAGTAGACTTAATCTCTATCGCCCTAATCCTAAGATTCTATTGTACTCAAAATTCTTGTTTAGATTCTTGGTGTACTCTTTCTTTACAATAATATAAAAGACTCTACATTTCTGGACTCTTTTTGTGTTGAAACATCTACATGTGTCACATCATACGTTATTTGAAAACTTCTTGAGATAACTCATGAAGGTACTTCACAAGTGAAGGAATCCAAGATAAGTAGATTGACATAAGAGTATAAGTCTTTCAAGATGAAGCCAAATGAATCAATCACTCAATTGTTCACTCCTTTTCATGATATAACTAATCCTTTATCTTCCCTTGGCAAGAATTACTCAAATCATGAAAAGATTCACAAAATGCTCAGGGGACTGACTAAGAACTGGAACCCAAAAACTACTATGATTATAGAAGGAAACGATCTCACCACTATATCGCTGGAAACATGCATGGGCAAGCTAATGACTCATGAGCTAGACCTACAAGACTTTGAAGAAGCTACACCAAAAGACAAAATTATCGCCTTCAAAGCTCACACGAAAAGAACTCAAGTAAAAATACTCTCTGATGGTGAGGAACAAGATCTTCTTGTAAAGAACTTCAACAAAAAATTAAGGTTTGAAAAATCAAACGAAAGAAGAAAGATTACCATGAAAGTAATGAAAAAAAGACTATATGCTACGGATGCAAGAAGACAAGGAACATTAAGAAAGATTGTCCAATGGCCAAGAAGAAAAGTCACTACAATCAAGAAAGATCAAGCAGAAAGCCATCATCCCTAAAGTATACAAACACTAGTATATGGCATGAAAGTGAGGCCAGCAAATCAGAAGAAGATGAAAGACAGAACAATTCTGCAAATGTTTGTTTAATGGCATTTGATCAGGTAATAACTAATCCTCTATATGATGACTTTATATTTGATAAACTTTCTGATGCATTTAGTGACTCATTATATGAACACAAGAAAGTATTGGACAAATATAAGCAGTCTCAAAAAGAGATAAAAGGTTACATAACTGAAGTTGAAAGGTTGTCATCATATTGAAAGATATACGAAAAACACCTTCCACCAGTAATACGGATGAAAAAATATCAGCTCTTAAGCTTAGCTTGCATGATGCTGATTGAGAAAAGAGATCATAACTATGCAAAACTGATTGAATTATATGATTTAGAGAAGAAGACATACCTTGTAGCCACATAGAAGGTAGATGCTATATTTTCCAAGTATGATGAGGCAATAGCAATCTCTAAAAAGTTAGAGATTAGGTTGAACGAACAGGTCATACCTGTTACTCAAACCAAGATCTGTCTAGAGACACAGCTACACATAAAAGGACACGATCAAAGAAAGCACATAAGCCTAATGTTTCACATAATCATGCTTTTGTTTATAAGTATACACAGAAGGCACACAAGCATCATGTTCACAATATGACACCAAACACTAGCTCTCAATTACATGTACATACTGTGGTATACATGGACACATCTCACAATTTTGTAGAGTTAGAAAGAATGTAGACATGAATATATATGCATGGATATCCAAAACTAACATTTTTGGACCCTTAAAGAAATTGGTACCAAAGTCACATCTATTCGTTTTATAGGTGGGCCAACCCTCTCATGCTAGAAGTAAATGGATTCTCGATAGCGGATGTTTGCGGCACATGACTGGTGATAAATCTCTATTCGCTACGTTATCAATGAAGAAAGAAGGATACGACTCCTTCAAAAATAATCTGAGTGGTTATATAATAGGTAACAATAGTGTTGGTATGCCTCCTTATCCAGTCATAAAATACGTTTGTCAGGTCACAGAGTTAAAAGTATAACCTGCTAAGTATTAGTCAACTTGCCGATAATGGTTATGTCATTAACTTTGTTAAATATAAATGTTCCATATATGATATGACTACTGGGGATTTAGTCTATGAAGAAATAAGGGAGGATAATATCTATATTTTTTTATCTATCAGACAATATTAACAATACAGGCAAATACCTTGTAGCAAATAAAGATGAAAGCTGGCTACGGCACATGAGTTTGGAACTTACAAATATAGACACCATATCAAGACCATCAACGAATAAATTAGTAAAAGGATTACCTAAAATTTTATTCAAAAGTGAAATGGTATATTCTGATTACGAGAAAAACAAAGCAAATAGGTCGTCGTTTAAATCCATAAACACTGTAAGTACTTCAAGACCCTTGCAATTATTACACATGGATTTATTTGGACCAAGTAGAGTCGTCAGTCTTGGTGAAAAACTCTACACTTTTGTTATTGTTGATGATTTTTTCTCATTACACATGGGTTTTCTTTTTATCAAATAAAAGTGATACGCTTCTTGAATTTGAAATTTTCTGCAAAAAGAAAAACGAAAAGGGCTTCATGATTACTTGCATCTAAAGTGATCATGGAGACGAATTCAAAAATTAAGATTTCAAAACGTTTTGTGACTTAAATTGTTATTCTCATGAGTTTTCTTGTCCTAGAACTCCCCAAAAAAATGGTGTTGTGGAGCAGAAGAATAGAACCCTCAGCGATATGGCTAGAGTCATACTTAACCAGTACAATCTTTCAAAAAAATTTTGGGCTGAAGCTGTAAATACAACATGTCATGTTCTTAATATGGTTATGATTCGACCTATATCGAAGAATACTCCCTATGAATTATGGTTTAATCATATTCCTAATATTTCTTATTTTAAAGTTTTTAGATGTCGTTGCTTTATTCTACACACCAAGGATAACTTGGGTAAGTTCGACTCTAAGACAAATAAAGGTATATTCCTTGGATATGCTGCCAGGAGAAAGGATATAATTTTTTTAATAAAAGGTCCTTGACAGTTGAAGAGTTTATAAATGTTACTTTTGATGAACTTAACAATAAATTACCAAGTGATAGTGATGACGATGACTTAAAAAAGACGTCCAGCAAAGCACCTGAAGATACTTACACTGAAGCAAGTTATCGAGAGAGTCTACCAAAGAAGATGAGGCTCATATCAGACCATCCAGAATCTCTTATCATAGGTGATGTATCAAAGGGAGGAAGTATACATTCATCTACTAAGAAAATAGTTGCTAATATTGCATTTATTTCACAAGAAGAACCTAAGACAGTAGTAGATGCTTTTAATGATGAATTTTGGATGCAAGAGGAAGTAAACCAGTTTGAGAGAAACCAAGTTTGGGAACTTGTTCCCAAACATGTTGGTCACCCTATATTTGGTACCAAATGGGTATTCTGAAATAAACTAAGTGTAGATGAATAAGTCGTTCACAACAAAGCAAGTCTAGTTGCTCAAAATTATAATCAAGAATAAGGAATTGATTATGACGAGACCTATGCTCATGTTGCTACACTAGAGTTCATTCGCATGCTTTGTGCATATGTATGTTTTTATGATTTTAAACTTTTTCAATTGGACGTCAAGAATACATTTTTAAATAGTTTTATAAAAGAAGAGATTTTTGTAAAACAACTTCCTGGATTTGAAGATTTTAAATTTTCTGATTACGTTTTCAAACTCAGAAAGATACTATATGGACACAAACACGCCCCTAGAGCTTGGTATGATCGCCTAAGTACCTTCCTAGTTGAAAATGGTTTTTTAAAAGAAAAAGTGTCATGCTCGGACCAGATATGATTTCAGATGTTGCAGACAAGGTAAAAATGATCAGGGACAGACACAGGGTTGCCTAAGACCGTCAGAAACATTGGGCCGACAACAGTCGCTGACCGTTGGAGTTCGAAGCAGGAGATAATATATTTGTCAAGATCTCTCCCACCAGGGGAACCATCAGATTTGGAAGAGCTGGGAAGCTTAGTCCCAGATACATCGGCCCATTCGAGGTATTGAACCGAATTAGAGAAGTGGCGTATCGGGTGGCATTACCACATAATCTTGAAGGCGTGCACAATATCTTCTATGTTTCACAGCTGAGGCATTATATTCCAGATCTGAGCCAAATTTTGGACCATTCAGAGTTGGAGATTGGTCTCAGTCTTGCAGTGCCAGAGCAGCCAGTAGAGATATTAAACCGCATAGAAAAGAAGTTGAAGAACACTGTGATTCCGCTAGTCAAAGTAGCGTGGCGTCACCACTCTCCAAGCGAGTCTACTGGGAACGAGAGGCTAACATGAGCGAGAAATACGCTCACCTGTTTTGAGGTCTGACTAAAACCTCTCTCTACCTTTAAATTTCGAGGAAGAAATTTCCTAAGGAGGGAAGCTTGTAAAACCCAAATTCAGTTTTAATTAATTAGGTTTAATTTCCAATTAGTATTATTTTAGATTATTATTATTATTATTCTTATTATTATTATTATTATTATTATTATTAGCTTTATTATTTTTGGTTGGCTAATTAAATTATTTTAGTAAATTAGAATTTTGAATTATTGGATGGTGTCCTTGATCGGACCCAGAAACCAAGCCCAACTCTTTCTAAACCCAAACCCAAACCCAAACCCAAAAACCATTTCTTATATTAAAAAAAATTCCTCAGCCACTCACCCAAACCTCCCCTCCCCTTTTCCTATTTCCTCTCCACAATCTCTTTTTCTCTCTCCCTAAACTTCTCTCCCTAAAATCCTCACTACCACCCTCACCATCCCTTTTCTTCCCAAAATTATCAACTACCAGAACCCACCACCATCACACCCCTTATCTCTCCACACTTAGAACTCCTCTCCTTTCCCTCTCAACCCAACACAACCCCTATCATCTCACCAGCACCCCCTTCGTCGGCGACTTCCCTTCCAGCCGATCTCCTCGCACGCGTACCTGCGACGACCTCCTGTTCACCCATCCGCTGACTCGCGACCATGCGGCAAACCCACAACAGCCCACCGACGCCCGACCGTCGGCACGCACCCCACTCGGCCAGCCCTTGTTCCGTTCGACCGGCCCTTCTGACCGCGTGACCGACCGTCTCTACGGTGCCCCCTCCCTGCGACCCGCGGCTCGACGCTATCGCTGTTTCGAACAGCCGTCGTGCTGCTATCGTGTCCAGATGCATTTCGAGACTCTTTGAGCCGGTGACGATGTGCTGCGATCCGAGTCCGAGGCTACCCTTCGGATTTTGTCATCAACATTCGGTATAATTTCAAACAGAGTAGTTTGTCCCTCCCTGTTGTAGTCTGTGATGACCTGTCTCGATCCTGTTACGGGATTCGAATATTGACGTTGTGTGTGGATACTCGGAATGACCTTTGGATTGTTAGTCTGATTCCGGACTTAGGATTGTTCTGTGAAGTTTGGAATGGACTAGCAATTTATGTTTGTTGGAATACTTCTGTAGTTTTAATCGGCTATATAATTTTGATATATAAAATCAATACTACGGTCTGTTATATAAATGGGTTAAATAGTTTCGATATATAAATTGGTCGCTAGTCCGATTTTGGATTCGGATTGAGTTCTGTAAAGTTGCTTGGTATATTTTTGTGAGGTTATGTTAGGGAATTAGTTTAGTTCTGTAGTGTGGTTTTCTATATAAAATGTGTGTATATATATATAATGTTGGGTTTAAATGGTTCTGTTGGTTTTATATAAAGGTATATATATATGATTTAAAGGAAGGAAATTATGTTTAACTATATACTGTGATTCATTTAAAATATGTATGTATGTATGTATAGGATTTATAGGAAAGAAATTGTGTTTACCTATACTTTAATATTGTGACTCCTTTATTTTTTTTCTATAAATGATTTAAAAGAGAATAAATTACGTTTTAATTATACTCTTAATATGGTGACGCATTAAAAAATATATATGTATATATTATTGATATTTTCGAAAACCTGGTCGTTACAAATTATATACCCTTATATAGATACATATTTTACATTTATTGGTTCATTTATGTTTGACATAATTGAGACTTTATTGTATCCATTTTGGCGACGACCGAAATGGTCGAATGAGCCGTTAGCGAAACACAAACGCTACTAGATTTTCCCGTATGTTGAGGCATATACTATTAGCAACGTATGACTGTGTGACAAAGTTTGTGACTATATTTTTCCTGCCTTGCGACTTTAGTTTATTTTAGACTTGTAGAACTTGTTATTTGACATTCTATATTTTCGATGCAGGGCACTCGTGCCTTTAGACTGAACCGTTCCCGACTTTTAGAAGATTGATGCAGCGTAGCTTAGGATTTTTTTTATTATTCTTTATGTATTTTTCATTAATGTGTTGTAAGGGCATAAGACCATTTATCCCTTTCTTGCTCTGAGCCCTGTATTGTGTAGCTTAGGAGTAGCGTAACTTATTCTCTGTGTTTTGGTTGATAGTATCACACGCTAGTTATCTATAATTAAAATCGTAAGTGTTATTTTTCTATAAAAAAAATAAAGGTTTCTCGCAAATTAGATAGCCTTAAAAATACAAGTTTTATATTTATATTAACAATTGCACGCTTTTATCATTAAAAGGAAAAAACATAGTTATATATATATATATATATATATATATATATATATATATATATATATATATCATTAAAATATATATATCATTAAAAATATATATATATATATATATATATATATATATATATATATATATATATATATATATATATATATATCATTAAAATATATATATATATATATCATAAAACACAAGTTTTCCAAATAATCGGGATGTCTATTTTTTTCAAAATAAATGCAATCGGACTTCTTTTTATACAAATTGACTATTTATACAAGTTGAAAATAATGTAACGATGTTAAAGTAATTAATCGTTGTGTAATAATTAACCAAAAAAATTGGTTAGGACTTTATTTAGAGATTATAACTAGAACACCTAGAAATGGTTGTATTTGGGTCTAAGTCAGACTCTTAATTAATGTAGGGTCCGAGGAATAGACTGAGATCCTTATTGCCTCCACCTCCCTGTTACAGAACTCAAGACAAGTACACTATCGTATTTCTTGTATTTTAATCAATAATTGTTTTATTGCATATTGACATATTGTGCCACGGAGTTCTCCTCTTGAACTCAAATATTGACTCGGGAATTGGGGAGTAGTGTAGTACTTGTAACCAAAGCCCCCTTAAAATTATTGTGGATAGCTGAGACCAGACTTGCACGTGCGTTGAAGCCGGACTGTATGCAAGAATACAAATTGAATCTACCAGCCAGTCACAAGTAGCTACCTATTCAAATCACAAATTGCTTCATTGTCTCATTGCATCAATATTTCAATTGTTTCTGGCAATTAAATATTTAAATTGTTTGTTGAATCAAAAATATTTCAACTGCTTCATATATCTTAATTCATTTATTGCTTAAAATGCTAGAAAGTTACAATTGTGTACTTGTTCATTCCTGACTGGAAACCTAATTTTTTAACCAAAGCAAGTTTGAGGACGAAGAACTATTCTTTAATAGCTAATATGATCATGTTTTGTACCATGAGGAGTCCCTGGAACCCAACCTGGAGAACACTGTCCCGGAGGCACCTGACTCAGCTACTTGGATAGCTGAAGTTATTTATTCCCTGCTTTAGTAAATCCCTTTTTCAGAACATTTGAAGTTTGTAATATTTACTTTTATGTTCAGCACTTCCTTAGAAACTTACAAGTCTGGTTTGAATGAAAAGTTTTAAATTTTTGCAAATTAGATGTTGTGACTTTGTGAGTTCATGTATTGCACTTGAACAACTTACTACTGCCATCCCACCACGGTGTAGGATGGGCATGATCCGACTTGACCCAAACATCTTGGGATTGGGTCATGACTGGTAGATACTACTTTATTTATCAAATCTCTTGGTGAAGATATTTTACTCGTGCAAATATTTGTTGATGACATCATATTTGGTTCAACTAATGAGTTACTCTGTCAAAAGTTTGCTAAGTGTATGCATAGTGAATTCGGGATGAGTATGATGGGAGAGCTCAACTATTTTTTTGGACTAAAAAATCAGACAGAATTCACAAGGGACATTCATCAATCAAGCCAAGTACATAAAGGAATTGCTGAAGAAGTTTGACTTCGACAATTCAAAACATATCGGCACACCAATGGCAATATCAACAAAGCTTGTATTGATGAAAGTGGCAAACCTGTCGATCAGCGTAAGATCGAGTTATGATTGATAGTTTACTATACTTAAATGCTACTCGTCCAGATATTATGTTCAGTATTTGTATATGTGCTAGATATCAGGCCAACCCTAAGCAATCACATTTATGCGCAGTTAAGGATATCTTCGATACCTTAAAGGTTGTTCTACTGCCGGCTTGTGGTATCCAAAAACCATATCCTTTGTCCTTATTGGTTATTCGGATACTGATTTTACTGGATGCAAAGTAGACCATAAAAGTACCAGCGGTATGTATCATTTCCTAGGAAAAGTCTTAGTCTCTTGGTTTAGCAAGAAGCAAAATTCTGTTGCATTATCAACAAGTGAAGCAGAATATATCATTATAGGACGTTGTTGTGCAAAAATTTTGTGGATGAAGCAAACCATAGAAGACTACAATTTATATTTCAAAAACATACCCATTTTTTCTGACGACACAAGCACGATTAATTTGACTAAGAACCAAGTATATCATTCATGTACCAAGCACATAGAAATACATCATCATTTTTACGTAATCACCAACAACACGGAAACATAAGCTTAGAATTCATTAACACATAACATCAGCTAGCAGACATATTTGCATATCCATTGTCAGAAGATCGCTTCAATTTTATTCGTCGCGAGTTAGGCATTCTCGATGTTTGTTCAGAAGCATAAAAGTAATATGTTATTAAAAATGATATGTATTTAATTTAATAATTATTAAAATTGATATTATTTTGGGTACAAACCGAAAGGGCACTTCTATCACACGGACATAAATAGCTTGAAGCAATACGGTATCAACTGTCTTCGGACTACCTCTAGCTGGGATCCTGCCCCTACAGCTAACCCAAAGTAGTTAAGGTTTTAATGAATTAGAAGATTTAAATCATTTCATTTTACATTACATAAACAAATATGCTAGGAACAAGGGAACTGAACTCGAACCGAACTCTGACCGAGTTGAGGCCAAACTGGGTCCCTTAGTTCCATACCCGAACCCGAGGCTAGCCCATTCCTTTTAAGTTTTCCATAAACTTTCAAAACCATCTCCTCTTCCAACTGAGCGAACAACAGCTTCCCCCTTTTTAAAACCCTAATTTTCAAAACTCTAACTCTACTTTTCTTCCAAATCCTAGGTTTCATTTCTCCAAACTTTGGATCTAGGCAATTTTCGGAGTTCTCTTCCATTTTCCAGCATTCTTTTGAGGTAGAAATCTCTTTCTCTCTTCAATTTTTGTATGACACCTAAGCTATTCTCCAAGAAAAACAGAAAATATGAAAAGTAGATGAAGCCTCATCATCCAATCCATCTCAGGACCCATTTCGATCTATGTTTAGTGTGCCTCCTCCTGATGATGATGATGTTTTTTATGACACATTATTTAGAATTTTGAAAACTTCATGTTCTTGGTTTGATAATTTTCAAAAGAGAAAAATATGTCCGGATAATATTGTTAGTTTTACTATCTTCCCAAAATATTTGCCTACACTTAGTGCTCTAGGATTGAGTGATCTTGTTCAAGCTGCAAATCCAATTTATTCTAATACGATAAGCATGTTTTATTGCAACTTGCAACACTCTCGTGGAACGATTTACTCATATGTCTACGATATCGATATTGAATTTGATGGCGCCGACTTAAGTGAGATGCTCTAGATTTCCAACGTTGGAATGCTCATGTCGACATTAACAAAATCAATTTTGGTAACGATGTGACACTTGAATCCTTTAAGGATGTTGTCTATGATCCATTTCCTCGACCTACTGGCCGTTTGATGTAGAGATACCTCAACCAGCATTTCTATGATCTTTATCGTATTATATTTTCTGCTATCTTACCTAAGATGGGATCTACCGATGAGATCACGTACTTAGAGTTATCTGCTCTCTATATATTCACTTTGTTATTCCCTTCAATCTACCTAAGACTATGATAGAAGCTATGATTAAGTGACGCGGGAAAGGGCACAACCTATAGTATGCAATGTATCTACCGATCATTTTTTATAAGTTTGACATTCCTCTAGACTCCTTCTCCGTCGATGATATACCCTCTTGCCTCCTTCGAGCCCACAGGACCTGACCTCTGTCTCTTTCTGCTGAAGATTCATCTTCTGATGAGGCCGATGATAAGGACGTTCCACCTGATGTTCACACTCCACCTACTGTTCCTCCTCATGTTGCTGAGGCCCCGGCCCTACTTGATGAGATTCGGGCTATGATGCGTGAGCGTTTTCATCTTAACGACAAGCGTCGCAGAGCCGATCTAGAGCGTTATCGACAGATAGACTACCGGACTACTCTCTACGCCCAGACACCTGGGAACTCCATCTCTGACATGCAGTGGAGTATGGCTCATGCACCTGGTGACCCTATTATGTATCTCTGTCACCCTGACAGATCCGGCCCCAGATTTGAGGATCCAGACGCCCAACTCTACTTCTTTCCTCCTTCGTCCTTATATGGTCCCAACAGGTCAGCTAAGACTCGTGCCGATACACTTTGAGATCATTTTATGGTTTTGGACTTTTGTATGTGCTACTGATGGACATGTTTTAGTGACTCTTTTATTTTGTTTGGCTATGTAGTTGATTATTGCACTTTAGTTTGCTTTATGCTTCTGTATTAGAACTTATGCATTTGGACTCAATTTATGCTTTATTTGTTTATATGCATCTCAGTTCATATTCTTTTTACTGCTACTTAGCTTATAGTTCAAGCTTATTTACTTATTTGTTATACTATACTCTACTCTTGTTGTTTGTTCTATTGTTGCGAGTGAGCTTTCTGTGATTAAGGGGGGCTTTCCATTTTGATCAAATGACAAAGGGGGAGAAGAATTATGTTTACCAAATGTGTGCAACACAACAAACATGAAAGCATGCAGATACAAGTACTATTATATATATATATATATATATATATATATATATATATATATATATATATATATATATATATATATATATAATTTATCAAAATAGATGAGATTATTGGCCCATTGGTCATGGTCATACCTGATTTTGATAACCGACTCTAATTACGATACAATAAATAATACAAAACTGCAGGTACAAATGATGATCATATTTTATGCTGACAACTGATCAAGTCTTCGTTTATTCTGTATTTTCTATTTTATTAAGTCTAATATACAACAGACGAGATTGGCACATGGCTTAGCTATCAAGTCCACATCAAATTAAGCCTACCCAATCCATATCCAAATAGTCCACATATAGAAAATCCAGTCCGCTTATCTAAAAGAGCCCAAATCCATAAAAAATTTCATTAACCCAAACAAATCTAAGGCAACCGAACTCAGACCAGTTTATGGCTGAACTTGGTCACCTTGACCCAGTTCCTGAGAAAGTTGGTCATCATAAAGAACAAGTTCTTAATGTTCGAATTTATGAACGTTGGACTACCGAACTCTACCCGAGTTCTGTCCTAGAGAAACCTATAAATAGAGGAGAATTCTTAATTCAATTCACTCAATCATCTTTTCTCTTCTCTATTCATTCAAGAGTTTCTCAGAGCATTTCAACTTTCATATCAAATCTTTTACGACTCCTAGCCAAGCCGATGCCAGTTTGTTCTGATTTAGAAGTTGGTTCGAGTTGTAAAGAAGGCTTGAAAACATTTGTGCTTTCATCATGTTCTTGAAGTCGACAAGTCCTTCGGATTAAAGGCTTGTGTTTCACTGCATAGTGGATTCAACATCGAACTAGAGTACTCAAGACTGGACTAGTCCTCCTAAAAGGAAACCAGTATAAACCTCGGTGTTTACATTTGCTTTTCTTTACTCATTTACTTTACTCATTCACTTATATATTGTTTGCTTCATATTAGTTTGATTTCTGTCATAAATATTTTAATATGGTGATTATCATTTCGCTGTACACACGCACTCTATTCACTCCCCTCTAGAGGTGGTCAACGGTCCTACACATTACACCATCCCAGAAGCCAACGCGACGCCTCAGCTTGAAACCAAAATCAAATGCCAATTCAAACAAAAAATCCATCTTAATCTCCGATATGGAGTGGGGCATT
Organism: Iris pallida; assembly: GCA_029216955.1. Taxonomy (NCBI): domain Eukaryota; kingdom Viridiplantae; phylum Streptophyta; class Magnoliopsida; order Asparagales; family Iridaceae; genus Iris; species Iris pallida. Next base: position 1,028,410 of record JANAVB010010200.1, read on the forward strand.
ATACTGTGGGTCATCGACGACATGCACAGTGCATGATATTCTACTCGAGGATGCATGTGTAAGAAAGACCTTTAGTGTCGGACACGAAGGTGGGCAAGTTTAGGAGTTTGAATCTTGGAAGAACCGTATCGTCCACGTGGTTGGGCTAGCTAAGGGTGAATGTCACATCCCAGAAGCAGATTGAATACTAGAAAGCGGAGACGGACTAGGCCAGCTACATATACCAGAGTACTCCAGTACCCCGAGATACGTTCAAAGTTATAAAGATATAGGGGTTACTACTATAATATAACAGTCAATCCTAGGTCAAGCAATCCTAGGTATCTCAATCACAAACAAATATACAAAGTACAAGAAGTATGATCAATAGGCATAAAATAGTAAAACGTCCCAAACTATATATACATAAATGACCATGAAGCTATTAGTACAATGAAGAATTAGCAAGAGTAATATTCATACATGATTAGCTCTAGCTATAGTCTAGAATAACACAGATTATATCCAGGCACGTAGGATAAAATGTCAAGATCCAAAACACGAGCTAAACACGTGCTTGGTGGCTAAACGCCGCAAAAGAATAGATATACAGATACAAGTGGGTAAAAGAAGATAACACCCACTCAAGCACCCTGATACTCCAGGTGATCACCATCGAGTGGAATATGGAAGATCCTTCGGTTCTGCTATCAAATCTGGCCAAACAAAACTAGTGGGATCAGACCCCAATAGCAAGTACCACATATTGTATTTTTTAAAACTACATTATGTAGTTTTCAAAGGAATTAGATACAGTTTTAAATATAGTAGTTAATTATTGCATTTAAACTCTCTATCAAATAATGATTATAATTTATTTATTTTTTAGAAATTATACTTTTTAGAGTTATTTGTATTTAACACCCCTCTGTTTTCATACAATTAGCATCTATTATTTGTATTCATACCCTTCCTTCACCCACAGATATTTAACACTAAATGGAGGGGGTATTGCTAAAAATTTAAAACTGGGGGAAGGTGGGTAAATATAGATGACTCTACTTTTTGCTCAATGTTTTAAGTGCAACAATCAGGATTTATTAATTCTTTTGTTATAAATTACTACATAGGGTTATTTACACTAACCCTCCTATATTTTTTGTTTGTTAAACAAGCCTCTCTAAGTTTGAAAATAATTACACGAACCTCCCCTTCCCTTTATGTTGTAAGGATGGTTAGTGTAATAACCCTTTACTTAAAACATAAAGCACACGGGAGGTCCTTGTAATAAACATAAAAGATCGGGGAGGTTAATGTAATTATTTTCGAAATAAATGAGCTCCGTTTAGTAAACAAAAGACATAGGTAAGTTCTAAAAATATAACTAGCATTGTATGTATATTCCTTAGGTAAAAAAAATCCTAAAAAGCTTCTAGCTACCTGAACATATATCTAAAAGCATATAAATATATCTATAACAAATTCAAATTAAAATATATTCAATAAGCAAATTATATTTATTGGTATTATCTAAATATATATATCCAAAGTTATAAAAATATATCTATAACAAATTTTAGTTAAAATATTTAAAATTATATTTAAACTATTCTAATATAATTTAAAATTTTATCTAATTTTACAATAATATAGAGAATTTTTCTTTTCTTTTTGGTATGTGAGCATGTCTAGTTTATATAAAGGGAGAGAAGTATTAAAAAGTTGCTAGTAAAGGCTGAAAATAATTCTATTTTCACAACAACAAAAAAAATACCAGGGGAAAAAAGAGTAGCTTGGAAGTATGAAGCTGGAAATCCCTCTATACGAATATACTAGCAAAGCTGTTCGTCTCTTCATCTATTTTCCACCATTAATGATCTTGGGGGGAGGGGGGGGATTACGTAGAGTTAAGTGGGATTAAGTGAAGGGGAGTTAAGTGAGGAGGAGTAGAATCAATACATATAATCTTGTTTGGTTAAGTAGGGTGTATTTAATAACTCTTGCTTAGATTGAAGGTTTTGAGTGAGAGCAAGATTAATAAAATTTATTAGTTACCAAAATATCCTTATTACATACGTCATAAAATAAAATTTGATTGGAATTTTAACTAAAATTTGTCAAAATATCTTCGTAAATAAGGAAGATACGGAGCAACATGTTGAAAGCATGGATAAGTGGAAAAAAAAAAAGTTATGATATTTATAACAAATAAGAAGTATTTATGATTTTTTAACAAAATTCCTCAATTCCCTCGTTAACCCTCCAACTTGAAGGTTAAAAAATAGACAAAAGAGGGTTAAATAAACTCCAACTTAACCCTCTATAATCCTATTTCTAAATTCTCACCCTCAAACCAAATATAATTTTTATTTTTTCTCACTTAACTTTCTCTCACTTAACCCTCCATCCAAACAGAACCTTAGAGTGGTTAGTACAATAGTTCATACCAAAGCTATTTGATAATGCTCATGACAATTAACTTCCTGGTTTCTTTCTATCAAAAAGAAACAAAAAAAATCATGGTTTCATAGCTGAAATTAATAAAAGAAAAATGGGATAAAATGGAGGACAGTTGGTCGTTTCCATATCCTTGGTTGTTTATACAATTTTGCCACTAAGAGCATCATTAGTAGTTAGGACTCAAATGCAATTTGGGGCTCAAAATTTCAACAAAAAAGGTAAATGTAGAATATGTTGGGTTTGTACGAGAATAGTAGGAAATGATAAAGTGAGTTCCGGTCCCAAAGATTGTGTGGTCAAAAATTAATGTAGGAAAAAAATAATATAAAGTTTAGAATCTAAAAAGTTGGGCTCCAAATTGGGACTTATTATTCTACAAAAGGAGTTTCTACATTCTAGAATCTAGAAATTGGGAGGCGCAACCCTTAGCACCTATGGATGGGTTGGGACCGAAATTGTAGAAGTTGGAATTAGGAATGAGACTTACTATTCTACAAAATGAGTTCCTACATTCTAAATCTAGAATCTAGAAAATGGGATGGGCCTTACTAATGATGCTCTAACCCTACGATTGCATTTTTAATCCGATCCAGGTCATGACCAAAGGACATTTGTACTACAATAAAGGATGTCCGATACGCGATAATTTTTTTATTTTAAAAATAAATTAATGATGAAAATCTATTACCATGTTTATTTAGACTATAGAAAAATTATTTCCAAAAACTATGAATATCCAGGTAAATAATTTATCCACAAATCATGAGAATCATATTCCTAAAGAATAGGTGTGTATAATTTTGTTTTGTCCGAGGAAAAAAAGTTTTAGTTTTAGGTTTTTTTTTTTAACGTTTTTTTCGTTTTTATTTTTCATTTTTGATCTTTTTTATATCAATTTTTTCGTTTTTGGTATTTTTTATGTTATTGGTCTTTTATTTATTTATTTTATCGTTCTTGAACGTTTTTTTCTTCTTTCTTTTTTTTTTCTTTTTTTGATCGTTTTTATCATATTTTGTTTTTTTGACTTTTTTCGTTTTTGGTCGGTTTTTTTTGTCATTTTTTTCTTTTTTTTTTTTCCTTTTGTGGTTGTTTGGTTTTTTTTTTTTTTCCCTTTTTTGGCTTTTTTCGTTTTTGGGTTGTTTTTTTGTCTTTTATCCTTTTTGATCGCTTTTTGTCTTGTTGTCGTTTTTTTGTCATTTTATCTTTTTTGTCAATTTTATCATTTTTGTTTTTTCTTGTCCTTTTTTGTCTTTTGTGTCGTTTTTTGTCGTTTTATCTTTTTTGTCTTTTTTATTTTTTTTGGTCATTTTTTGGCTCTTTTGTCGTCTCTTGTTTTTTTTGTCGATTTTTGGTCTTTTTGTCGTTTTTTAAATCTTTTTGTCCTTTTTGTCTGTTGTTGTTTTTGGTTTTTTTTTTTTTTTTTGTCGTTTTTTTTGTCCTTTTGGTCTCTTTTGTCATTTTTTGTCGTTTTTGGTCGATTTTTTGTCGGATTTTCTCTTTTGTCATTTGTTGTTGATTTTTGTTCTTTTTGTCGTCGTCGTCTTTTTTTTGGTCCTTTTAGGTCCTTGTCTTTTTGTCATTTTTGTCGTTTTTGTTCTTTTTTATTGTTATTTGGTCTTTTTTATCATTTTTTTTATCTTTTGTCGTTTTGGTCGTTTTATTTGATCATTTTTTGTCTTTTTCGCTTTTTTTGTTTTTTTCGTTTTTGATTGTTTCTTGTCTTTTTTTTTTTCATTTTGGTCATTTTTGATCATTTTTTTCATTTTTGGTCATTTCCCCTTTTTTGCTTTTTTCGTATTTGTGTTTTCCCTTTTATTTTGCGTTATTTTTCTTTGTTTATCCCTTTTCATTTTTTTCTCCAAAATATTTATATAGTCACCAAACATGGGAACATAATTTTCCAGAAAATTTAAATACTTGGTATTTGATTCGTTGAGATATAAAATTTCGGCTATATAGTATTTCACATACCAAACGTCCTCTAAGACAAATGTTTTGCATTTCAGAATCGATGAAAATATTCAAATTTAATAAATACTCTAGATAACATTAACTAAAATATTCTCAACTATTATATTTGTTTTACTTTAATATCATGTAATAATTTTATTGGCAAGTTGATGTCTCCAACTTTATTTCCCACTAGACTATAGTACTTTTTCAAATTGGTCGACAAGGAAAACATAAAATTATCAAAATATCCATCCTTATGATCAATAACATTTATCTTTTGTAGGAAATAATTATTAGAACAAACAAAGCACCTCCATACTAACACTCCTCCCTCAACTTCTCTCTTTGTTACATTCTCTCATCTGCTCTCCTCTATTTTATTTCCAAGTGAAATTTTTCACAATAACCGAGACCGCAACATCGTCTTCGGATTGTAATGGTAGTTGAAGGAGGAGTTACAACAACATATCAAGTTTTGCCACGACAATCGTCGTCTAAACCCTGCAGTCTCATACCTTCGGCAACAACGTCAAGATAAATGTCGTACTTTTGTTAAAATTAGTTCAGGGATAAACTAAAATTCTGACTCCGTCATTCTGGTACTTGCTACTAGCGTTGGTTGTAGTTGCACGAAATGTAAGCAACAACAGTAACAACTAGTACCTTATGACTCTTCATAATAAGTTGGAGGTTATTAAGCAGCTAGCAAATTAGCTCATAACCAATTGATCAGAGAGAGCATCATCAATCACTTGTTTCAACAATCACCATCATCGTTGTAAATATTATCTTTGAGCAACAAAATGAAGCAAAAGAGAGGAGGAACATCCAAGCTCCACTCCTACTGGGATATATATAGGTTTGGCCTTTCATTGGAGAACTCTGCCATTTATTAAAGGTTATACAATCAAGCACACTAGGAAACTTCAAAGGATCCATAGATCTCAAAGTTTAGTATCATTTTTCCGAAGGTTCGCACTTCGCAGTATCGATATTGGAATCGATAACGAACATTCTTGTAATTATCGAGATCGACAATATCGACGGTTTCGGATCGAAGTATTAAATTTTTTGGTATCGAAAATCAAATAATTATTAACATTTTAGAAACTATATTTTATACATTTAGACATAATTTTAAGTACGTCTAATGTTATTCCTTAGCAGTTTTGAAATTGAGAAATAGTAGTCACTCCTGACAATTGGTTTACATGCAAAAGATAAATTTTTACCGTTTACATTCTTTTACAACTTTACTATATTTTTACACCATTGCTAATTGGTCTTTTTTGTTCAATTTTTTTTTGCCGAATTGACCGGAAGAGAGTCCACCAATGTTGATACCGATCAGTATCGGATATCGGTCGATATCGAATCGGGACATGTCAAACCGTATCTATATCAACCGTATCGGATGGCATCGGCCGATACAACAAACTATGATTTTTTTTTTTCATACCTATGAATCTGCTTATGTAAACTAAATCTTATGGACACTTGTCTATAGATTTCGGAAGATCTTCATAAAGGATCAGCTACTAGGACTTGTTACGTTTAAGTTTTTTCTAGGAAAAGTTCGCACCAAATAATTTATGCCACGTAGCAGCACTAAATTTATGCCACCGCCACCATCCGACAAGGACGAAGCAGCCGGATCTGTTATTGCCGGGGCAAAATTTTTCGATGGAAAACTGAGAATATGAAACAATTGTAAAAACAATGTTCCAACGCAACACTTCTAGGAAGGTTGCGCAAGTATAACGAAGATCTAAAAAGATATTGTTATGATATTACGAGAATCTAAAAAGATTTCGTAATTACAGCAATCAGATCGTAGTACTTCTAAAAAGAAGATACAATCAGAGTTACTGGCAGCAACGAAGAAGGTGACTGGCGAAAGATGGAAGAACTCCTGCTGGGGTGAATAATCACCGTTGCTCAAAGCTTTATTCGCCCTACACGAACAGCTTCCAGGAACCAGCAAGTTCGTCGGAGAACTTGGAACACTCCTGCTCTTCTAACTCCTCGGACGGACACGAACTCCCGTGCATAAACAATGCTGGTGTGGCGCCTTTCCTCTCTCTCTCGAAGGCTGCAGATCAGAACTGTGTTAAAGAACACGTCTGAATTCTCTGTTTAGTTGTGCTAAAGAACACTTCGTAAACTTTCTGGTGGCTTCTCTTTCTATTCTGTAATGAGCCTTGAGAGAAAGGATGCCTTATATAGGCCCTGCAGCAACTGGTCGGTTGCCACAAAGTTAGGGACGTGGTAATAACCACCCCGAACATGTAGCAACCGCCCAAAACATGCAAACGCACGTTCTGCTGCCAACTGCGCACACCCGGCGCTCCTTGCACTTTGTGCGACAGAGCGCGCACTGAACTGCGCACACTGCACGCACTGCGCACACTGTGCGCACTGCACGCACTGCGCACACTGCGCGCACTGCACGCACTGCACGCACTGCGCACACTACGCACACTGCGCAACCAGCGCAACCAGCGTAACCCAACGCAACCCTGCGCAACCCAGCGCAACCCAGCGCACCCAAGCGCAACCTGAGCACAACCTGGGCACGTACCTGGGCAGCCCAACTGGGCTTGCGCAACTGAGCTTCGCAACTTGGCTACACAAGTGGCTCGTGCAACGAGCGCAACTAAAGCGTACTATGCGCCTAGCGACGATGCTGACGTACTAAGTGCAAAGTGTGCCAACAAAATACCATATTATGCCTCATGAGCCCATGAGCCCGAGTCCGAGTCCGAGTCCGAGTCGCTAAGCCCCTACGGGGTTTAGCTCATATGGAAATAAATTTCCCAAGAGCAAAAAGCATGAATGCTTTTATTGTTGATTTTAGCCTTTTTTCTATTAGAAAAATAACCCCACATGGCAAGCCCATGTGCACCTCCACACCATATGTGCATCTCCAATAATAGCAAAGCTAATATATAGAGATACAAACTCTTTGGCCTACCCGATGTGGGACTAAAGTTTCTAAAGGAAAGGCCAAAACTCCAACAATCCCCCACATATCTCTATATATGGGTATAAGTGTTCCCCACAGTAACTGTCCATCATGCATTAGGAGAGATGTCGCTGACGACTTGAATCTTCCCACATGGGTCAAAAATTAGACTATAATACAAGAATGGATTAAGCCTTGAATTCTGCATCATAGCTGAAATTTTTTCCACTCACATAATGTAGTTACATGTGCTTCTGGCTACACATTAAAGGCCATGTGCCAGCCTGGTTTCAGTGTATAATTTTGGGCGTCTACAAGTTTACCCTCAAGAGACGGCCTGATATCTCTTTGTCCATACACTATAGGTGAGTTCATTATAAAGAGACATGGCATGAAGCGCTTTGCGCTCCCCTTGCGGTGCTACGCCGCTATGACATGGCTTAAATCTGAGGCCTTACCCCGTACCGGAAACCTCATCGTAGTGTCATACTACTGTAGCATGAGGCAACTGCCTCTTTGTAGTGCCAAACTATCCAGCACGAAGCCTTAGGCTCCCTTGCGGTGTTACGCCGCAACGACATGGCTTGCAAGGCCGAGGCTTTATCCCTAACAGGGTACCTCATCGTGGTGTCGTGCCACTGTAACATGAGGAACTTCTCCTCTTTGTAGTGCTGACTACACCCCTCTTTATTTTTATCATACAACATTAGGCTAACTGCCTATTTACGGTGCCACGCCGCTGTGACTTGGCCTGCAAAGCCGAGGCTTTATCCTATTACTGGACAGCACCCCAAATATAGGAACCTCATTGTAGAGTCACCCCACTGTAGCATGGAGTTTCACTCCTTGCAGTGCTGCTCTACCGTACGCCTCCTGTAAGGCACACCAGGCATTCACTCTGCCTAAGAACTCATTAAGGCAATTAAGCCAACCTTCCTACCGGAACCGTTTTTCGCAGAAAACAACAGTAGACAACAGTGGTTATAAGTCCGTAACCTCTCCATGCCCAATAGAACATGTACCCACCGTTCCTGATATTTTCCGATTAGTGGTCCTCCCTTGAACCAAAAGCTAGATGCCTAGTAGATAAATATTTGAACTATTAGCATAAAACTTTTTGGTAGGAATACAATAATACAATATCAGAATGCCTTCAAGCCCATTTTATAAGCTGTGTCATCGACCGGCTGGCGCTTGAGGCCCTTGGTGAACGGATCCGCCAGGTTCTCCTGACTCCGAACATCAATTACCGTAATAACACCTCTCTTGATAAGATCGTGTACTGTCATGTGCTTCAACCGTACAGTCCTCTTCTTTCCGTTGAAGAGATCATTTGATGCCACCGCCGCAGTCGCCTGGTTGTCGCAGTATATCGGTATCGCCGGTATTTGCGCCCCAATCATTGGAAGATCATACATGAGCTCCCGAAGCCATTCTGCTTCCTCGGCTGCGGTATCAAGTGCAAAGAACTCAGATTCCATGGATGACCGCGAGAGCATAGTCTGCTTCTTCGACTTCCATGATATAGCAGCTCCATCCATTGTGAAAATAAATCCACCTGTGGATCTCTCGCTCTCTACCTCTGAGCACCAGCTGGCATCACTGAAGCCTTCCACTACCGGCGGATCTCCGCTGTAGTACAGTGCATATGTCTGAGTCTTCTTGAGATATCTCATAACCCGTTTCACAGCTTTCCAGTGTTCAGCACCTGGATTGCTCGTGAAACGACTCAGCATTCCCACGGCGAAAGCTATGTCAGGCCTTGTGGCATTAGTAGCATACATCAAACTTTCGATTACGCTTGCATACTCCAGCTGCCTGATGCTTTCCCCTGAATTAGGCTTCAGCTTCAGATCATACCTGTACGGCGTATCGATCCCTGGAAGATCCCGATACCCATAACGAGTGATCATTTTCTCAATATAATGAGACTGTGACAGTGCTAGTCCAGTGTCTGTCCGGATGATCTTGATCCCTAAGATCACATCAGCTTCCCCCAAGTCCTTTATACTGAACTTGCTTGAGATGAATTTCTTTGTCTCCGTGACACAGCTAATATCCGTACCTAGGATAAGAATGTCGTCCACGTACAGACAAACGATCACACCTCTTCTATCAGCGAACTTCGTGTAAACACACTTGTCCGTATCGCTGACCATGTAGCCATTTGACCTTATAACTTTGTCAAATTTCTTATGCCACATCTTGGGAGCTTGTTTAAGATCGTATAAGGATTTCACCAACTTGCAGACTTTGTCTTCAAGACCCCTGATGACAAATCCCTCTGGCTGTTGTATGTAAATCTCTTCGGTCAGCTCGCCATTTAGGAAAGCCGTATTCACATCCATCTGATATATCACCATCTTATGTATTGCTGCGAGAGCAATCAACATTCTGATGGTGGTCATCCGGGCTACTAGAGCATACATGTCAAAATAGTCAATCCCCTACTTCTGAGAAAACCCCTTGGCTACCAACCTAGCCTTGAACTTGTCAATAGTTCCGTCTGCTTTTATCTTCTTCTTGAAGATCCATTTGCATCCAATGGATTTCGCTCTTTCAGGAAGATCAACCAACACCCAAGTGTTATTTGAGGTGATAGAATCAATTTTATTGTCAATCGCCTCCTTCCAGAAAACCGCGTCTCTGGTCTTCATCGCCTCATCATAGGTAAGCGGATCAGCTTCCACATGATAGGTGACAAATTCACTTCCGAAGTCCTTCGGCCTCCTCACTCGGTTCGTTGACGGCTCAGCGAGATCTGGTTCAACCGTTGTTTCAACAACAACATCTTCTTGGACCACATCTTCATTGAAGACCTGTGCACCTTCATTGTTCTCCGGAACATCCGTAAGAACAATATTCTTGTGCCTTGCAAATTTATCTTCAAAATATTATGCGTCGCGAGATTCAATGATATGATTTGACTCAATATCAAGAAATCTCCGAGTATCACTCTTCTCGACATACCCCAAGAAGATCGTCTTAGTAGTCCTTGTCCCAAGCTTCTGAATCTTCAGATCTTGAAGCTTAACATATGCCAGACACCCCCACACTCGAATGACATTCAAGTTAGGTCTGACCTTGAACCAGAGTTTATGAGGAGTAACGTCTGAAGTTGCATGAGGCACTCTATTTAGAATAAAAGTGGCCGTCAATGCAGCTTCTCCCCAGTAGCACTTAGGAAGACCAGCAGTCAACAACTTTGAGTTAATCATTTCTGTTAACGTTCTGTTCTTCCTCTCTGCTACTCCGTTTGATTGAGGAGAATACGGAGCCGTAGTCTCATTGACAATTCCATGTTCTTTGCAGAACGATACGAATTCATGAGACCTGTACTCCCCACCTCGATCACTTCTTATCCTTTTGAGTTGTTGTCCAGTCTGTAGGAACGAAATAGTAAAGCGTAATACTCTAGAAGGGGGTGAATAGAGTTGGCAGCGGAATAATGCTAATTAAAAAATGTTAGCAGCACAATCACAGAATATTAATCACAACTAAAATAAAGTAAAGGCAGAGTTAAGAGAGCAAACACAAAGATAGCGATGTATACTGGTTTCCCTCTGTTGAGGACTAATCCAGTGGATAGAACTCTTGCTACCAGTTGAATCCACTATTGAAAAAACTGCAAGTTTTCATACGAAGTCCTTGCAACTTTTACAACGCGAGCTTTAATACGAAGAACTCGTCCAACTTCAAATGTGAAGAGGTATTCTTCAATCAAGCCTTCTGATTACAATCTCTCAGAAACTTCTAGACCGTACCGCACTGGCAAATCGACTAGAGGATTGTAATTGGCTTGGGATCTGAAATTTAAAGCTCAAGAAAACTCTTTGGAAGACTGAATACTTTAGATAGAGAGAAGATTGAAAGTGAATGAGTGAGTTGAAATGATCGGAATCCTTCTCTATTTATAGGTGTTCCAAAGGCAGACTTCTGACAGAATTCAGGCATAATTCGGACAGAACTCTATGAGCAAATCTCGGTCAAATCCGCAACTGCAAGAGGACCAAGTAATAAGGATTCAAAATCACAATGGCCACCAACCGAACTCTGGCCGAACTCTGGCCGAACTCGGCCCGAGTTCTTTCAGGGTTTAGTTAGGGTTTTAAAAAGCTTTTTTGGTGATTTTTGAAAACCTTTTTGTAAACCTTTTTGAGAGGTCATTTTAAAAACATTTTGAACTCATTTAAGGGTAGCCTATTTGCCAGTACGACTCGGTGTACAACATATTCCTAGACTCAAATAAAATAAAAAATACATTGCATAAGGAATTACAGACCGAGTAGGCAAACAGATCTTCGGTCTTGAAATCAGTGGATAGCCATTCTTGATCATGTCCTGACTAGCTTCGTATATCCAGACAGAGTTTGATTAATTATTAAAATCAGGTTGACATATGACCAATGGGCCAACAATCTCCCCCATTTTGATAATTGACAAACTATGAATGATATAACATTAAGCTTGTTCAAAAATATCAAAAAGTAGAATTGTTCATATCCTGTATTATCTCAATAAAAAATGTTAGATCTTTTAATTTTTCTCTCCCTTTGTCACTTAGCAAAATAATTGCAAAAGATAAAGCTCCCCCGCAATCAATGCATAAGTAACAAATAGTGAGAAAACACATATAAAAAAAATAAGGCAGAAATAAAAGAGAAATATCACAGGCATGTATTGTAAAAAAAAATCATCATAGGCACGTAATTTCACAGGCAGTTATAAAGAATGAAGCAATATAAGAGATAGTGTTATCATAAACTGAAACTGAAACATAGTGCTGAAATAAACTGGAATGCCATAAACTGAGGCATAATAAACATGTCCATGAAAATAACAGAGTACTGAAGCAAACTAGAAAGTACTAATAATAATCAAAAAGTACTGATAGTGTCACGACCCGCACCCTAGAGTTAGGGCACGAGAAGTGGGTACGTCCAGCCTACGCCGCAGTGTCGGCGGTAGAACGCTGTCCTAGGTCTCATGCATCTAACAGTATAAGGCTAAACAGTTTATACTTCCCGAATGGGGGTGACATAGCAGGTACAGACTCAATCACATCTAAGGTAGAGCATGATAAGGATAGATAAAACATGAAATCCAAAAGAGGTACAACAGAGAAAAATCTAAGTGTCTAAGATACACAAATCCAGAAATACATCTCAAATCTCCAAACTCAGATACAGTAATCCATAAAGTAAATACAACTCCAGACAATTGAAATAACTATCTAAACAATCTCTAATGTGTCTCCTCTAGGCTAGCAGGCAGCCTCCAAGCTATCTGTAAAATTTATCAACAGGTCCAGTCAGGACGGGAACGAGCACATATCTCTAAAACATTTCATAGCATGTTAGGAGTATAAATCATGCAATAGAATAAAATACATGAAGTGCTGAATAGGAAGTACGAGTAAACAGAAGATATTTTATAACTGAAAGTAAATACATGATAGTAGAGACTGTAAGTGGCTACGTGATTTAGAGCACAATGGTTATGTAAACGGCTTGGGGGCACATGAATACAAATAAGGAGGCACATGAATACAGCTACTGGGGATAGTGATCACATAACCAATTCTACTCACCCCACCCCAATCAATACACAAGGATCCATTCAAGTTATGTCATAAGCACATGAATACAGCTAAGATACGTGAACTCATGTAATGAGTAGTACATGAGGCACATGATAAGCACATGAAAGCACATGAAGCACATGAGAACATGTAAAAACATAAACTAGTACGAGTACAAGGAGTACCTGATGTACATGATAAAGTACATGAACATGAAATATCCGATGCACCCGTAGAGGGATAACATCTCAGGAAAAGATCCATATAGTACTAATCCGTGAAGATACATGTCAGCATCAAGTAGAGTAACCTAGAGCAAGAATATAATCCAGACAGGTATGAAAAGATCAGAGAATGTACTCACCTGATATCTGAATGTCCAAGGTAAAGATACTGTCCGAGGAGAGGTATCTGGCTCCTAATTAGAACAGCACAAGTCACAACATGTCCAGAAGGGTAATATAAAGCACTACAATGCATTCTACATGAATCTAGGTCAAACTAGGCCAAAGTCAACCCTTGGTCAACTCTGGTCAACTGCACTAGTCAAAATAGGTCATGTCCTAATCCAGTAAGTCTTACTAGGCCTAACCAAGACTATCCTAGCAAGCACACATCAATACAAGGCTATACAAGCTAACATACACCCAACTCTATATAGCATGCAATTATTCAATACTCAAATAGGCAAGAATTCACATTGGATATACACTAGGTAATCTATTACTTTAGCTATATATGTCTACACATATATACACATGCATATATTGGTATTCAACATTAGGTCTATAATCATGGCATTTCAAATTATTATATAAACTTATATATTATAACACAATATGCTAACATATATATAATATACATACATAGCTAAGTTAACTATATTCATAAATACTTATTTAAGTGGCTATGTGTGTGTATGTGAACATGGCAAAGGGGCAAGTGAGGGTTAAATGGGCATACATAGTGTATACATATCAAAGAGTGTCAAAGTGTCAAGTGTGATAGTGTCAACATAGTGTAAGGGGATACTTGAGGTAATATAGGATTTGTGTTAACATAGAATATTACATCTCATTAACTTGTATATTGCATACATTATATCTATTATTACATTACATTCATGCTTGCATTCATTCATCATTCATTTATTCTCTTGTACTACTATATGCACCATACATTACATACTATGGAACCTACATATTCATTACAAGCCATACTTATACATGCTTACATTAGATAGGATACTTACACCTCATACATCATTTATTTAACCATTTACTCATGCTTTCATTCTCTATTTAATTACATAATGTATATATATTAACATGGGTCAAAATCAAATAGAATATTATATTACACACAAGGGTGCACAAAATGCATATGCCGAATAGTAACTCCTACTAATAATCAATACTGTACCATCTCAGCATGAATTAAAATCTAGGATTAAAGTATGTTATAGATCTATGTGTTAGCTTTCCGAAACTTCAAACGGATCGCGTTTTCGTTTCCGGAAACTTCCGGAATCGCGAAAACACCGAGAACGCGTTTGTCTTTCGTACAGCTGACACTCAAATAATTCTCCAGAAAGTTACAGAAAGATTTAGGCCTATTAATACATGTTTTGGAAATCTAACTTCAATATGCTTCTTTAAAAAAAACGGGAGATTAAACCGAGCTTTGAGCTAGAAGTTATGACATTTCTAAGTTAGGGCTGAAATTAAAAACGTGGATAAAAATCATGACGGATTTAGATAGTTTGAGCCAAAAGAATACACAATATATATCCTAATTATCCACAACAATAATGACAATAATAATATGAGGAACCACACTCACAAACTTGATTATATAATCATCATGAACCATTTATTACATATATAAATATAGATACACTCTCATTACAATATATATATATATATATATATATATATATATATATATATATATATATATATATATATATATACATACACAAATCTATATATGTAACATGAATACATCTATAAGAGATACATGAATGAAATCTAAAGTACTCAAGAACACATCTCTACATATTCAAATCTGAGATTTAATATGAATTAATTCATTTAATCAATATTTTAAATATAAAGTGTGTCCAAGTTTGAGGGTTTTTCCCATGAACACAAGACACAACAATAATACAATAGAAATCCCTAAAGGACACATAATGGACACAAGAGGACACAAAATAGGAACACAACAATGGGGGTCATTTCTATGGTTAAAACTTTCCTAAATACAAAATGGAGAAATAAATGAGAAGGAAATATTACCTAAAGGAGAGAAAATCCAAGGAGAAAGGCTTCTTCCTTGGGAGAGCTTGAGAGCACTTGGGGAAGAAGACTTCTCAAAGAAAGGAAATGAGATGGGAGTCCTATTAGGGCCGGCCACAATGGTTATCCCCCCCCCCCATTGAATATTACAAGTTTGCCCCTCCCTTAGTTACAAGTGTTTAAAACAATTTTGGTTAGGATTTGGGGATAAAAGGGTCAAAATAAAAACTCTAAATGGTTAACCTAATAATTAGGATTATGACTAATCTTTCTAACATGACTAATTAAAATGTGGGCCATGGCTAACTAATGCATGGGTCCAACTAGAGTCTAAGTTACCCCGGGTCCCCGTTACAAGTCGGATTGAGATAAAATTCGAACCCGACTCAAATAATCCCAAAACAATATCATAAATAATAAAATAATATCAAAATAATTCAAAGAGATCAAATGCAAAATATCCTTAGGCCAGAAATGACATTAAAATATCATAATCACATGGTTAGGCTCTAGGTCAAACAGTCTCTAGGGTTTCACTAGCAAAACGTCAAAACCACAAGTCATTGATTTAAATAATTTTAAAATGATTTAAAATCACCAAAAATCATATCATGAATTAAATATCATTATTAAAATAATTATAAACACGAACTTTCAAAATTACCCTCATTTGGAAAACTGGGTGCTACAACTCTACCCACCTTAGAAAAATTTCGTCCTCGAAATTTAAGATCGATAGTACTCCTTCTAGAGCCTCTAACCTACCCAATATCTAAGGTAACACTTCCTAACACTGGAATAATAAACGGACATCTAAATAGTATCAATCTAGGAATACCTCCAACACTGCTCTGCTGTACGGCGGTAATGGAACTTCAATAAAATATGGACTGGAACCTATATCCAAGGGACTGGACCTATTTTAAAGTGGTCTTAACTAAGGATGAAAAGGATCTGATCATAGGCTATAGGTATGCTCAAACTATTATCTTCCTATTAACCATCTATTAATATATTCTGTTACCATAGGAACGATGCATTACTAATACATATAGGCCCCTATCTCTCATAACACATTTATACTCACCAAAAGACTAGTACATCCTATCAAGGCTGATACTATAATCTCTCATAAATCTCATAAGCTACATGTTTATAGACACACATCTCCACATCAAGGACTAACCTATATATATCTACAACTGATACTAATGAGGTGACGTCCCTATTTCCCAACAATCAAGGTCTAAATTTTTTTTTATATAAATCATGCAATTTGAAGGAATAGTATACAGGGTCAGGGCATACCGTAGCAGTTGGAAGTCTCACCTAGGTACACTAATCATTCTAAGTCAAAACAGTACTATGGTATCAACACATAAACAATCTAGGGTGTCCTAATTGGAAAGGTAAAGGAACAACAATCATCAAGGTTGTAGGGTTGTCTACCATCCTATATAAAAATTGGTCATTAACAAGCAACTAAGAAATTACTAAAAGGTTATTATTCCATAAAATAGCAAAAATTGAAAATTTAGGTACAACAAATCACAAATAGATTTTTGTCTTGACACGATCTAAGTTGATCAATTTCGGGATAAAATGAGATTTGGGCAAGAAGGGAAATCAATAAAATCAAAGTATGAGCACGAGCATCCAATGATGGAGGTTCAAGTCATGATTAAATTTAATTTGACTGAGTACGAATACGAGGTTCATAGGCGATGAAAAGATTTCAAGGAGAATTGTCAAGGCTGTCGCGAATGAGACTCTAGGGTCAAGTTTAACTATGTCTCCATTCTCGTAGATTGATACATGAAAAGCGAACCAAAGTACAATAGGTTGATCAGACCATCATGTACCGGTTCTGATTAGACAATATGTTAGTGGGTGGCCACCCAATAAAATATGTCATGACCAAGCTCGAAAATAGATAAGCTTGCAAAACTAAGGCTAATTTAGCAGCACAAGATATAAGGGTGGTAATAATGAAAGGAATTACATAGTCCAAGTTTCTTAACCAACGGGTCAAGTAATCAAATAAGGTACAAGGTTAAGCATCTAAGGAAACAAGCAGAACACCATCACATGTCGGGTCGAAAGAATTGAGTCAAGGCTGGATTTCTAATTGAAATAAGAAAAAATTTAGTATAATGGTAGAGGTTATAGTTTAGCCAGTTGACCAGAAAATTATATCAAGAAAATAGAGTACAAGAAGACGGGTTTTAGTGGGACATGATATACCTACACGAAGGTGAGCTCGTCTAGGTCTTGCGTATTAGATTTGTTGGAGGGTAACAGCTAGTATTACATTCCGAATATCAAAGTCACGATAAGGAACGTCAAGGATCTCAATTAGAAAGTGGGAGTTCAAGAGGTGGTAATTAATGCACAAAAACAATGAAGATCGAGTTAGTCATCTGCTTCTGATACTCTTAAGTTCATCTGGTCATAACTTGCCAATCATATCTTTACCTCACCAGTCTCCATATGAAAATTTAACCTTTACTTAAACCCTTACCATGACTACCGTAGGCAATTCCCAATTTCCAAACATCACTCTTGAAGCACAGCCCTCACACTTAGGAATCAACATTAACCATTTATTTAAATTTCCAAGTTCTTTCACCTTGTCTTAAATTTGACCCAAAACCTCTAAATCTCGTTTACGAATTCCTTGAACTTGTTCAAATTGTTCTCCTCGTATTATTTAATTTAAATCTCTAGGCCTTACAAAACTTATCTTCCATCATAAAATCAACTTCCGTATTTTCTTCGACATACACCCTTGAATATTATTCTCCTAAAAATATTTCACAACAATCTCTAAACTTCCATAACTTTGTGTTCTCTCTATCCCTAGTCATTTCCTTGTAACATCTTGTTTAATATCCTTATTAAATACAATTAACTTCTCTTTTCCATTACTAACCTTCTACATAGCCTCAGAGTAAAAGTTTTCCCCAGAATCAATAACCAAGATTTTCTAAGTTCTCAAAACTAGGTTGACCTCTGATATCCTCATTAGTTTTGAATACACCTATAAACTATCTCATAACCCCAAAATTTCTCTAAATGTAATTATTTCCAGATTGGCAGTATACATCTCTTTATTCAATTCGAGACCTTTACCACATTTCTATCTTAAGTTTCCATATGGAACACTCCACATTTGATTTCCTTTAGATCATCATAAAATGACCAGTTACGTCTTCTCTGAGCTACATAATTTACGTCACTTCCTTAGCCTTTCCCATGCAAAAGATACGAAGATTCAAGGGTTTCGAAGTACATCTGGTAGGGACGACAAGATATGGGTAATTAATGTAATGAGACAGAGTTTAAGATAAGAGGTAAATAAGAATGCAAGGGAATAATGGCGAAAAAGAATAATGAATATATGTTCCTTCTCATCGGTTCAAACGAGAGGAACCCATCAAGCTTAAATTCAATAGCAAGGAATGAGGGTGAATCCAAACAAGAGGAAAAGGAATTCCAATTGAAGTTCAAAATGAGTTTCTCAGGGGTCGTCCCAGAAATCTCTCAAAGAATCCTAAGTGTGATTGAGTACCTTGGATTTAAAAATATTAATCTAAATATGAAATTAAATCAACAACTACAAAATTTTATCAAAATCATCAACTAATACCAGGATTCAAAGTTCTACAATGAATCCACAAAATTAAATTCAAATCAAGGAAAAAGGTGAATCAAAACAAGGAAAAGGAGTTTAAATCGGAATTCAAAATGAGATTCTCAAGGGTCATCCCAGGAATCTCTCAAGGAATCCTAACAGTGATTGAGTATCCTCTCATCCTAATATCTTAATTTATATAACCTATAGCAGGCTCGTAGTAGTACAACTAAGTCGTTGCGCTACTACGAAATCGCACTAATGCGAATCTTGACCTGCATGGGCCACCACTAAAAACGTGTCACGACCTGCACCCTAGAGTTAGGGCACGAGAAGTGGGTACGTCCAGCCTACGCCACAGTGTCGGCGGTAGAACGCTGTCATAGGTCTCATGCATCTAACAGTATAAGGCTAAACAGTTTATACTCTCCGAATGGGGGTGACATAGCAGGTACAGACTCAATCACATCTAAGGTAGAGCATGATAAGGATAGATAAAACATGAAATCCAAAGAGGTACAACAGAGAGAAATCTAAGTATCTAAGATACACAAATCCAGAAATACATCTCAAATCTCCAAACTCAGATACAGTAATCCATAAAGTAAAAACAACTCTAGACAATTGAAATAACTATCTAAACAACCTCTAATGTGTCTCCTCTAGGCTAGCAGGCAACCTCCAAGCTATCTGTAAAATTTATCAACAGGTCCAGTCAGGACGAAAACGAACACATATCTCTAAAACAGTTCATAGCAGGTTAGGAGTATAAATCATGCAATAGAGTAAAATACAGAAAGTGCTGAATAGGAAGTACGAGTAAACAGGAGATATTTTATAACTAAAAGTAAATACATGATAGTAGAGACTGTAAGTGGCTACGTGATTTAGAGCACAATGGTTATGTAAACGGCTTGGGGGCACATGAATACAAATAAGGAGGCACATGAATACAGCTACTGGGGATAGTGATCACATAACCAATTCTACTTACCCCGCCCCAATCAATACACAAGGATACGTTCAAGTTATGTCATAAGCACATGAATACAGCTAAGATACGTGAACTCATATAATGAGTAGTACATGAGGCACATGATAAGCACATGAAAGCACATGAAGCACATGAGAACATGTAAAAACATGAACTAGTACGAGTACAAGGAGTACCTGATACACATGATAAAGTACATGAACATGAAATACCCGATGCAACCGTAGAGGGATAACATCTCAGGAAAGGATCCATATAGTACTAATCCGTGAAGATACGTGTCAGCATCAAGTAGAGTAACCTAGAGCAAGAATATAATCCAGACAGGTATGAAAAGATCAGAGAATGTACTCGCCTGATATCTGAATGTCCAAGGTAAAGATACTGTCCGAGGAGAGGTGTCTGGCTCCTAATTAGAACAGCACAAGTCACAACATGTCCAGAAGGGTAATATAAAGTACTACAATGCATTCTACATGAATCTAGGTCAAACTAGGCCAAAGTCAACCCTTGGTCAACTCTGGTCAACTACACTAGTCAAACTAGGTCAAACTAGGTCAAACTAGATCATGTCCTAACCCAGCAAGTCTTACTAGGCCTAACCAAGACTATCCTAGCAAGCACACATCAATACAAGGCTATACAAGCTAACATACACCCAACTCTATATAGCATGCAATTATTCAATACTCAAATAGGCAAGAATTCACATTGGATATACACTAGGTAATCTATTACTTAAGCTATATATGTCTACACATATATACACATGCATATATTGGTATTCAACATAAGGTCTATAATCATGGCATTTCAAATGGTTATATAAACTTATATATTACAACACAATATGCTAACATATATATAATATACATACATAGCTAAGTTAACTATATTCATAAATACTTATTTAAGAGGCTATGTGTGCGTATGTGAACATGGCAAAGGGGCAAGTGAGGGTTAAATGGGCATACATAGTGTATACATATCAAAGAGTGTCAAAGTGTAAGTGAACAAAGTGTCAAGTGTGATAGTGTCAACATAGTGTAAGGGGGTACATGAGGTAATATAGGATTTGTGTTAACATAGAATATTACATCTCATTAACTTGTATATTGCATATATTACATCTATTATTACATTACATTCATGCTTGCATTCATTCATCATTCATTTATTCTCTTGCACTACTATATGCACCATACATTACACACTATGGAACCTACATATTCATTACAAGCCATACTTATACATGCTTACATTAGATAAGATACTTACACCTCATACATCATTTATTTAACCATTTACTCATGCTTGCATTCTCTATTTATTTACATAATGTATATACATTAACATAGGTTAAAATCAAATAGAACATTATATTACACACAAGGGTGCACAAAATGCATATGCCGAATAGTAACTCCTACTAATAATCAATACTGTACCATCTCAGCACGAATCAAAATCTAGGATTAAAGTATGTTATAGATCTATGTGTTAGCCTTCCGAAACTTCAAACGGGTCGCATTATCGTTTCCGAAAACTCCCGAAATCGCAAAAACACCGAGAACACGTTTGTCTTTCTTACAGCTGACACTCAAATAATTCTTCAGAAAGTTACAGAAAGAATTTGGCCTATTAATACATGTTTTTCGAAATCTAACTTCAATACGCTTTTTTTTTTAAAAACGGAAGATTAAACCGAGCTTTGAGCTAGAAGTTATGATATTTCTAAGTTAGGGCTGAAATTAAAAACGTGGATAAAAATCATGACGGATTTAGATAGTTTGAGCCAAAGAATACACAATATATATCCTAATTATCCACAACAATAATGACAATAATAATATGAGGAACCACACTCACAAACTTGATTATATAATCATCATGAACCATTTATTACATATATAAATATAGATACACTCTCATTACAATAAATATATATATATATATATATATATATATATATATATATATATATATATATATATATATATATATATATATATATACATACACAAATCTATATATGTAACATGAACACATCTATAAGAGATACATGAATAAAATCTAAAGTACTCAAGAACACATCTCTACATATTCAAATCTGAGATTTAATATGAATTAATTCATTTAATCAATATTTTAAATATAAAGTGTGTCCAAGTTTGGGGGTTTTCCCCATGAACACAAAACACAACAATAATACAATAGAAATCCCTAAAGGACATATAATGGACACAAGAAGACACAAAATAGGGACACAACAATGGAGGTCATTTCTATGGTTAAAACTTTCCTAAATGCAAAATGGAGAAATAAAAGAGAAGGAAATATTACCTAAAGGAGAGAAAATCCAAGGAGAAAGGCTTCTTCCTTGGGAGAGCTTGAGAGCACTTGGGAAAGAAGACTTCTCAAAGAAAGGAAATGAGATGGGAGTCCTATTAGGGCCGGCCACAATGGTTATCCCCCCCCTCCCTTATTGAATATTACAAGTTTGCCCCTTCCTTAGTTACAAGTGTTTAAAACAATTTTGGTTAGGGTTTGCGGGTAAAAGGGTCAAAATAAAAACTCTAAATGGTTAACCTAATAATTAGGATTATGACTAATCTTTCTAACATGACTAATTAAAATGTGGGCCATGGCTAACTAATGCATGGGTCCAACTAGAGTCTAAGTTACCCCGGGTCCCCGTTACAAGTCGGATTGAGATGAAATTCGAACCCGACTCAAATAATCCCAAAACAATATCATAAATAATAAAATAATATCAAAATAATTCAAAGAGGTCAAATGCAAAATATCCTTAGGCCAAAAATGACATTAAAATATCATAATCACATGGTTAGGCTCTAGTTCAAACAGTCTCTAGGGTTTCACTAGCAAAACGTTAAAACCACAAGTCATTGATTTAAATAATTTTAAAATAATTTAAAATTACCAAAAATTATATCATGAATTAAATATCATTATTAAAATAATTATAAACACGAACTTTCAAAATTACTCTCATTTGGAAAATTGGGTGCTACAGATAATAACTTGGAGACGTCGCGGAACTCACGTTCGCGAGCCATGTCCGTCATCGAGACGTGCAAAGCAGATAAATGTTGATATATCCCTTAAATGTCATGGCATACTGATGAGGTGGTGGAGGAGGTGCAGTAGGAGGAGCAGGAGGAGGAGCTGAAACAGTCCTGCTACGACGAGATAACTGAAGAAACTTGGGCTCAGGGTCCTGAGTACAAGTCGACAGATCGATATCGAATCGTTGAAAGATGCGTGGGAGAATCATCGTGTAAGAGAGATTTCTATCTCTTGCACGACAACGACCCATCATTTGAATCATGGTCTTAGGGGCAAAAAATGGAATCCCCTTGAGAATGTGGTACATGGCGGACAGCTCAAGAGAAGTCACATCATCCTTTGAAGTAGATTTTGGAAGTAGAGTGGAATAGATGATGTGATACAATTCATAGTTAAACAAGTTCAGGTTGTTAGCCTTGAACTTTCCAGAGCGTACTCTATCAGGTGCACAGAGTTCCGCTTTTAAAACTGGCTAGTGTCGTACCTTCGGGGAAATCAAATTCAGTGATGTCAACTAGCGGTTCACCTTCGTTAGGGATACCAAGGATCTCCGCTAAGAGGTCTCCATCGAAATTGATATCAATACCTCCAACACGAGTACTCACATCAAAAGTGTTTAATATGAGATTACAATAAAATAATCTAATGGCATTAGTTGCTATAGGGAAGCAGAGTTTAACAAAAAGATGTAACCTTAATGCCTCAAAGAAATGACGATGATCAGAAAATACAGTCCATTTGACTGGAGCGCCTGTGCATATGGATCTCATGGAGAAGTCTCCATACCACAGTAGGGCTTGGTCTAGGGTTTGAAAAAAAAACCCGTCGAACGTGCCGTCGCTCATTTAGACCGGCGAGAAGAGGGAATCCGTATGCGGATGCGAAGATGACCCTTCCTCACTGGGGGTCGTCTTCTTCCTCTCTGAAGGATTGAATTTGGGTGCCATTTGTGCAAATTGAAGTAAAAATACACTAATTGAAAAGTGGAAAAAGATAGGGTTATACCTCCCTAAATCAAAGTATGTCGAAGAGAACGACGAACTCCGCACGAATCCAAATTTTGGATTGATTTCACCACTTGGATTGGAAGAAAGAGGGTGGTGAAGAACTAGAGTTTGGGGCTCCTTCGCGGCTGTTGCTGCTGTTATGATGTAGTTTGGAAACAATGAGGAAGAAAGGCTCTCGGGTTCTGGTTATATAACCTGATACCCTCAACCGAACTCGGGCCGAATTCGGTCAGAGCTCTGGCCGAATTCGCCTAGGGTTCTTTATAGTTGATTTTTGCAATTCTTTTTCATTGTCTCATTTCAAATATTTAATTCAAAGATTAGTCATTTCAACTTCAATTAACATAATTAATATTATTTTATAGATTAAATGTTGTTACACAGCGACTGTTTCAGATTAGCTGTAGGAGTACTGTCCCAGCTGGCGGAGGTTCACCGGAGAACTCTTAAGTACCGTTTCGCTTTAACCGTAGTTGTGGTGACAGACAGACTCTTTATTGGCTTGTCTCTAACACAGTTTTTGCGTAATGATATGTAATCATAAAACAAAATTAATTAATATTGTTGACGTCCAAAATTCCTAATTCTCGACGTAAATAATTGAAACGATCTTCCGCTAGAGGTTTAGTGAAGATGTCAGCTAGTTGATTTTCAGTATCTATGTACACAAGGTTTATATCTCCATTTTGATGATGATCTCTAAGAAAGTGATGTCGAATCTCGATATGTTTAGAACGAGAGTGACATACTGGATTCTTAGTCAAATTAATAGTGCTCATGTTATCACAGAAAATAAAAATATGTGTGTAAAATAAATCATAGTCTTCTAGGGTTTGTTTCATCCATAAAATCTGAGCACAACAACGTCCTGCGGCGATGTACTCAGCCTCTGTTGTTGATAGGGCTACAGAATTTTACTTTTTACTAAATTATGAGACTAAAGCCTTGCCTAAGAAATGACATGTGCCACTGGTACTTTTTCTGTCAACTTTGCATCCAACAAAATCTGCATCCGAATAACCAATAAGGTCAAAGGACTTAGTTTTGGGATACCACAAGCCAACAGAAGAAGTACCCTTAAGGTATCGAAAGATACGCTTAACTGCGGACAGATGTGATTCCTTTGGGTTAGCTTGAAAACGTGCACACAGGCAAACACTAAACATTATATCTGGACAACTAGCAGTTAAATAAAGTAAACTACCAATCATACCTCGATACTTACGTGTGTCGACTGGCTTGCCTTGTTCATCTGAATCAAGCTTTATTGAAGTTACAATTGGAGTGCCAATAGGTTTGACATTGTCCAGATCAAACTTCTTTAGCAAGTCTTTTGTGTACTTGGCTTGATTTATAAATATCCCATTATCAGTTTGTTTGATTTGCAATCCGAGAAAGAATTTTAGCTCTCCCATCATGCTCATCTCAAACTCATTCTGCATACACTTAGAAAATTCTTGACACAGAGATTCATCAGTAGATCCAAATATAATATCATCAACATAGATTTGAATTAAAAGAAGTTTGCCATTAAAAGACTTAATAAACAGAGTAGTGTCAGCCTTGCCTTTTGAAAAACCGTTGTCAAGTAGAAAAGAGCTTAGACGATCATACCAAGCATAAGGGGCTTGTTTTAAACCATATAAGACTTTCTTCAACTTGAAAACATGATCAGGGTTTTTGAAATCCGTAAAACCTGGAGGTTGTGCTACAAAAACTTTTTCTTTTATAAAACTATTTAAAAAAGCACTCTTGACATCCATTTGAAATAGTTTAAAATCATGAAAACATACAAATGCACATAACATGCGAATGGATTCTAATCTCGCAACTGGGGCATAAGTCTCATCGTAGTCGATACCTTCTTCTTGATTGTATCCTTGAGCTACGAGTCGAGCCTTATTACGAGTCACTAAACCATCCTCATTTAGTTTATTTCGGAATACCCAATGGGTGCCAATGACCGGATGATCAATAGGCCTGGGAACAAGTTCCCAAACTTGATTTCGTTCAAATTGGTTTAATTCCTCTTGCATAGCATCTATCCAAAAACTATCACTACATGCTTCATCAATCGATTTGGGTTCTAGCTGTAAAATAAATGCAACACTAGAAATAATATCTCTTCTAGATGTACGAGTACTTACTCCTTTGGTAATGTCACCAATTACCAAATCTTTTGGATGATCAGCTATAAATTTTAACCTTTTCGGTAGATTCTGAAGGTAGCTGGTTCCTGGATCTTCTCTAGGAGGTTCAGCTAGTGCAGAGCTTGGTTGAGGATCAACTGATGTTGAGCTTGATGTAGGCAGATCTTCATCACTGTCATCGATAGTCATTTGATTCATTTTATCAAAGGTGACGTTGATTGATTCTTCGATGATCATTGTTCGTTTGTTGAAGACTCTGTATCCTTTGCTCTTGGCTGCATAACCTAAAAATATACCTTCATCGGCCTTTTCATCAAATTTTCTCAAATTGTCTTTTGTATTAAGAATAAAACATTTACAAACAAATATTCTAAAATATGAAACAGATGGAATTCTATCAAACCATAACTCAAATGGAGTCTTCTTCGATTTGGGTCGAATTAGAACTCTATTGAGAATAAAGCAAGCTGTATTGACAGCTTCAGCCCAGAAATATTTGGGTAGACTAAACTGGTTTAACATTACTCTGGCCATTTCGGTTAGAGTTCTGTTCTTACGTTCCACAACTCCATTTTGTTGTGGAGTCCTAGGGCAGGAGAACTCGTGTATGAAATCATGTGTCACAAAATTGCTGAAAATCAGCATTCTTGAATTCGCCTCCATGATCGCTTCTGATTCGAGTGATCATGTAACCTTTTTCATTTTGTACTTTCTTGCAAAAGGCAACAAATTCGGATAATGCATCATTCTTGCGTGTCAAAAAATATACCCACATATATCTAGAGAAATCATCTACAATTACAAAAGCATACAATTTACCTCCGAGGCTAGCAACTCTGCTAGGACCGAATAAGTCCATGTGTAGCAATTGTAGAGGTCTAATAGTACATACTACGTTTACAGATTTGAATGTGGATCTGGTAGCTTTGTTCTTTTCACATTGGCTGCATACCGAATCCTTCTTGAATGTTATTTCCGGTAAACCGCGTACTAGCTTCTTTGTGGATAATCTTGATATTGTGTCCATATTTGCGTGACCGAGTCTCATATGCCACAGATGACTCTCATCACTCTTGGCCATTAAGCATCTACCTGAAATGTTAGTTTCTTCTAATAAATAGAAAACATATATGTTGTCTTCCCTGATACCTTCAAAGATAGTACTACCAGTTGAGCTATCAACTATAGTATATTTGTCTTTGCCAAAGTTGATGCCATAACCATGATCAGCTAGATGACTTATGCTGAGTAGATTATGTTTCAACTCGGTAACCAGACAGACATCCTTAATCACAGGATAGGGAGACTTACCAACATCACCGATACCAATAATATACCCTTTCAAGTTATTATCGAAGGAAACATAGCCTTCCTTCTTTTTCTTAAACAGTGTTGCAAATAGTGTAGCGTCACCGGTCATACGCCGTGAGCAACCGCTGTCGAGGATCCATTTGCTTCTAGCATGTGAAGGGTGTTCCACCTACAAAACAGTTTGTAGATGAAACTTTTGGTACCTATTTCTTGTAGGGTCCTGAAATGTTAGCCTTTGGTATCCAAGCATAAACATTTAAATCAACAAGCTTTCTAATTCTACATGCAGATAAAATATGACCAATGAGGCCACAATAATGACATTTTGCATATCGAGTGTTGAAAGCTGAGTGGTGTGCATAGTTGGTAGGTTTAGGTTTTCTAGTATAGAAGAAAGCATGCCTATAATCCTGTTTGGGCTTAACCTTTTGGGGTAAAGGTTTGATAGGGTTAGGTCTGACAGTGTTTGGCTTGGGAATGTTCCAATTTTTCGGTAAGTGACACGTGTTAGGAAAGGAAGCAGCAGGCTCAGACTGTTTTCCTAACCTAATTTCCAATCTTTTGGAAGTTTCATATAATTTAGTATAATCAGAAGTAAGTGTTTCCATTCTGATTTGTGCACATCGAAGACTTTTCTTCACTATAGAAAGTTCTTCCTTGAGTTGGTCAATAACTTTGTCTTTCTCTTCAGATGACTTGGTAGTCTCGTGTAATAAGAGCTTTATAGAAGAAAGCTTACCAGACTCACTAACATTATTTCTAACCTCAGCTAGTAGGTTGGTAAGTCTACCTATTTCACCTTTGTACTCTTTTAGTACCTTCTTAGAGGTCTGATACTTGCTACGCAGTTTCTTGTAATCAGTCATCAGGTCACTGAAGGCATCTCCTAATTGCTCAAAGGTGAAGTCATCATAAGTATCAACTGCAGGTTCAGTGGGTACCTGATCGGATGCCATAAATCATACGTTTGCAGCGTCTTCTGATTGTTCGTCTTCTGAGTCGCTTGCTTCACTTTCATGCCATATGTTGGTATTGGCATATCTCCTAGATGTTGATCTCTTCAGGTTCCCTTTTTTATACCTGTTGCTCTTCTTGCTTGATGATGAGTTTGTAGGACAATCCTTCTTCATGTGTCCCTTCTTCTTGCAGCCGTAGCAGACAGCGTCATCTTGATACCAGTTGTTGTTGCTGTTGTTTTCTTTGGCTCTCTTCTCATATCTCATGAATCTTTTAAATTTCCTTGCTAGGAGTGCTTGATCTTCAGCATCAGATTCACTGCTGTCTGAGTCACCATCAGCAGCTTTTCTATGCTGAGCCTTGAAAGCAATCGTCTTCTCCTTTGGTGCAGGCTCTTCAAAATCTTGTAGCTCCAGTTCATGAGTGAGTAGCTTACCCATGAGTACTTCGAGGGACATAGATGTGAGGTCATTTCCTTCAACGATTGCAGTAGCCTTCGAAATCCAGTTCTTGGTAAGTGCTCTCAGGAGTTTACGAATCTTTTCATGGTTACTGTACTCTTTTCCTAGGGAGGACAAAGGATTTACAATATCCAAGAATCTTTCGAACATTTGAGTAACTGTTTCGTTGGGCTTCATCTTGAACACCTCATACTCTTGAGTAAGTCTGCTGACTTTAGATTCTTTGACTTGAGTCGTGCCTTCATGTGTGACTTCAAGTAGCTTCCACACTTTATTAGCCGTTGTGCAGATAGACACCCTGTTAAATTCAGTTCTGTCTAAAGTACAAAATAGAGCATTAATAGCACGTGCGTCAAGACTGGCCTTTTTCTTTTCCTCCTCTGTATATCTGCTATGGGGTTTTTCAACTAAAACTCCATCGACATTTATACGAGGTGGCTTTTGATAGCCATCAATAACAATAGACCATAAATCAAAGTCAAGAGATTTCAAGAAGAAACTCATCCGTGTTTTCCAATAGGTATAGTTTATACCATCAAACAGTGGAGGTCTGTTTGTAGCCTGACCTTCACTTGTGAATTTCACAGTTGCCATGTGTTGTGCTGTGATATATATAACAGTTAACAAAATGAATAAATAATTACACTGTTACCTTGCTTTACCTGTAACACCCGCTCTGATACCAATTGTAGGAACGAAATAGTAAATTATAATACTCTAGAGGGGGGTGAATAGAGTTGGCAGCGGAATAATGCTAATTAAAAAATGTTAGCAGCACAATCACAGAATATTAATCACAACTAAAATAAAGTAAAGGCAGAGTTAAGAGAGCAAACGCAAAGACAGCGATGTATACTGGTTTCCCTCTGTTGAGGACTAATCCAGTCGGTAGAACTCTTGCTACCAGTTGAATCCACTATTGGAAAAACCGCAAGTTTTCTTACAAAGTCCTTGCAACTTCTACAACGCAAGCTTTGATACGAAGAACTCGTCCAACTTCAAATGTGAAGAGGTATTCTTCAATCAAGCCTTCTGATTACAATCTCTCAGAAACTTCTAGACCGTACCGCACTGGCAAATCGACTAGAGGATTGTAATTGGCTTGGGATCTAAAATTTAAAGCTCAAGAAAACTCTTTGGAAGACTGAATGCTTTAGATAGAGAGAAGATTGAAAGTGAATGAGTGAGTTGAAATGATTAAAATCCTTCTCTATTTATAGGTGTTCCAAAGGCAGACTTCTGACAGAATTCGGGCAGAATTTGGACAGAACTCTATAAGCAAATCTCGGTCAAATCCGCAACTGCAGGAGGACCAAGTAATAAGGATTCAAAATCACAACGACCACCAACCGAACTCTGGCCGAACTCTGGCCGTACTCGGCCCGAGTTCTGTCAGGGTTTAGTTAGGGTTTTAAAAAGCTTTTTGGTGATTTTTGAAAACCTTTTTGTAAACCTTTTTGAGAGGTCATTTTAAAAACATTTTGAACTCATTTAAGGGTAGCCTATTTGCCAGTACGACTCGGTGTACAACATATTCCTAGACTCAAATAAAATGAAAAATATATTGCATAAGGAATTACAGACTCGAGTAGGCAAACATATCTTCGGTCTTGAAATCAGTGGATAGCCATTCTTGATCATGTCCTGACTAGCTTCGTATATCCAGACAGAGTTTGATCAATTATTAAAATCAGGTTGACCATATGACCAATGGGCCAACACAGTCTGCCGCTCAGCTTCGGCTCTGAACTCCTTCACCTGCGGCAGCATAGACTTTTCGTCCTCAAAGAACCACTTGTGATATTTTTCAACCACAAATATTTTACTGCGGTTCTTGTCTTCTTCGTAGAGTTTTTCTAGAGACTCCCATATGTCTCTTGCGATATTCTTCTTAGAATAAGATTATGCTAGGGAATCCTCCATAGCATTCAGGATAAGCAAACTGCAAATGCTATTCTCCCTTCTCCACTTGGCCTGAAGTTTAGTAGCCGCAGAGATTGCGGCAGCAGACCCAGTATCTGGAACGGTAGGTTCCTCTTCAAGAAGCACGTGATCCACGTCTCTGAGTTGAAGAGTGAGAAAAACCTTCCTCTTCCAGACTTGATAATGCTCTCCATCAAACTTTTCTAGTTTACAAAAGTCAGTATTGAGGAGTGAAGCATTAACGTTTTCCATCGTAGCAATAAAGCTTTGAGATTGTTATTGCCGGGGCACAATTTTTTGATAGAAAACTGAGAATATGAAACAATTGTAAAAATAATGTTCCAACGCAACACTTCTAGGAAGGTTGTGCAAGTATAACGAAGATCTAAAAAGATATCGTTATGATATTACGAGAATCTAAAAAGATTTCGTAATCACAGCAATCAGATCGTAGTACTTCTAAAAAGAAGATACAATAAGAGTTACTGGCAGCAACGAAGAAGGTGACTGGCGAAAGATGGAAGAACTCCTGCTGGGGTGAATAATCAACGTTGCTCAAAGCTTTATTCGCCCTACACGAACAGCTTCCAGGAACCAGCAAGTTCGTCGGAGAACTTGGAACACTCCTGCTCTTCTGACTCCTCGGACGGACACGAACTCTCATACAAAAACAATGTTGGTGTGGCGCATTTCCTCTCTCTCTCGAAGGCTGCAGATCAGAATTGTGTTAAAGAACACGTCTGAATTCTCTGTTTACTTGTGCTAAAGAACACTTCGTAAACTTTCTGGTGGCTTCTCTTTCTATTCTGTAGTGAGCCTTGAGAGAGAGGATGCCTTATATAGGCCCTGTATCAACTGGTCAGTTGCCACAAAGTTAGGGACGTGGTAATAACCACCCCGAACATGTAGCAATCGCCCAAAACATACAAACGCACGTTCTGCTGCCAACTGTGCACACCCAGCGCTCCTTGCACTTTGCACGATAGAGCGTGCACTGAACTGTACACACTGCGTATACTGCACGCACTGCGCATACTGCACGTACTGTACGCACTGCGCACACTGTGCACACTGTGCAACCAGCGCAACCAGCGCAACCCAGCGCAACCCAGCACAACCCTGCGCAACCCTACGCAACCTAGCGCAACCCAGCGCACCCAAGCGCAACCTGAGCGCAACCTAGGCGTGTACCTGGGCAACGCAACTAGGATTGCGCACCTGGGCATGCGCAACTGAGCTTGCGCAACTTGGCTGCACAAGTGGCTCGCGCAACGAGCGCAACTAAAGCTCAACGATTAATCGGTCTAAGTTGACCCGAAGTTACACGATACAAAAAGAGCACAAGGGAACGAGTTCAAGTGGGACATGATACATCAAAACGAAGATAATCTTGTCTACTACAAAACTCGTAAAGAGAGTTTACAGAGATTGGCATCCCTAACGCTCCAGAAGTCAATGTTACGGAAAGGTACATTAATGATCAAAACAATTAAATAATAAAATATATATCGAAATTAATTCATTCAGAAAATTTAAAATAAACCCTGAAATTTAGGGGGCTTACACCCACTTTAATAACCAAAGCAGATAACAAAAAGGCAAAACATAGCGTAATAGTTGAGAGATCTATAACTCATAAAGTATTAAATGCAGATGTCAGTTCATATATTTTGATTCATATCCTAATTTGATCTAGCAATCGGAGACCAGGTACCTTCTCATATAGTATAGATAGATAGCTAGACACATACATACCTTAACAACAGTCATGTGATTGGTGGTTAGCATTCCTGTTTTGTCACTGCATATGGTTGTAGCTGAGCCCATAGTCTCACAAGTTGCAAGGTGGCGGACAAGCGACTTATCACTCATCATTTTCTTTATGGCAAAAGCAAGATTCAACGTCCCAGCTAAGGGCAGCCCCTCAAGAACTGCAACCACAACTATTGTGACTGCAATTGCAAAATATTTCATCATCTCCTGACCAGTTCAAGTACAGACCCTCCTGATACTTATAGGTGATGAGGCCTTGAGCTAGAATACTGCAAAGAATAAACCTATTTTTCTAATAATAGTTGCAACTCCATTCAGCTTGACCTGTAATGGAGTTTCATCGTCACCACCTTTATGCACTTAATGTAGCCATCAGCTTACCCCCATTGAGTTCTTATGCCTACAGTTGTTTCCAACATTATACATGATACAAACAAACCATCGGCAGGTACTTGGTCTCTGATCTCAATGAAGAAAGCTTGGAGTAGGAGCATATAAGTTTCAATAAAAATCACACTCTTGAACTGGTAATGGGGATATGTTTCATATATGTTTAGAAGATGTTCATGTATGCCTGTGATAAAGTTTTCAAAGCCATGAAGTATTACACTGTTTGGTAACCTCCTATGTGCCACAAGTCGGAAGACATTTCATTATCAGGTCTAAACTGCCTTCTTAGTTCATTACCCTGGTTTCAAGTAGACATTTTTAAGAAATCCTTCTCTTTGTAGTTGACAAGAGGAAAACAACTCTTTGGGTACAACTCCCTTCTTCCTTGATTGGGACTTCGTGTTCAGAAAACACAATTATAAATGTGTTGACTAACACATGCTACTTCATGGACCCATGGTTCCCATGTTTCTGAATCACATTTCGACAAACCCGTGCAATTGGTATTCTAGATGTGAAGAATAGCTTGGAGAAAGACGACGAAAGCTGAACTTATCATGAGATACAAAAGATCTGACAACTAGTGAGCGAATGTACCTCTATTAAATGGTCCTAATTGCTAGCAGGACTTGTCGTTATGTTGTTAACCTATCCAGCTTGCCTTCCTTTCTTAGATAGATAATATAATGTCTCATGTTGATAGCAGTATAAAGATAGAGTTGAGATCATGAAAGGTAAATGAATTTGAAAATTTATGAATACTCAGTAATGCGCCAGAACCAGCTTGAATACCAATCTAGTTGAACTTAAGTTTAAATTATAGACATCTACACAAATATGAGTTTCTAAGGTTTGACGGTTGGAAAAATGCCATAGGCAAGGATAGGTTATGATTGGATAGAAAAACTTACAAGTTTTACTTCATTCTTTTATTAGTGTGATATAATTTGATTAGTCCTTGACATACTTGTTTTGGCTCTATAAATTCTAATTGAATTATTTTCTTTTGTTCTGAATAGGTTACTGAAGAAGTTTTCACTGAAGATTTGCCTTGATTTTTGGTGTGCATGAAGGAAGATCGTTCTTGATGTTCAGAAATGCAACGCAAGCATTAGGCTCTGTTTCAGATAATTTCAAAACAGATGCAACCGAAGGAAACAAAAAAAATGTGTGGGAGCTTTCATTAACTGTATTTGATGCTCGAAAATTGATTGTTATTTTTGGTTTATGTCACACTCTTATTTACTTGAGCATCGATGTCAATTTTGATTCAAGGTTATAAAACTACTTGTAGTTTCTTTTGAGATCAATGTATGCGATAGTGGCTTTTGTCTTGTATGTGTTTGAATGTGTACATCTACTATGCTCAATGTAAGCCAATGAGCTTCAACTTTCAACCCAATAATATGATATAGTGTGGATCAAATGTTCAAATTGCTGCATGCTCAAATTGCTCAAATGTTCACTCATTAATTGTGTTGTTTAAGTTATTGTCTTATTTTTGTCTAATTTAGAATAGTAGAAAAAGCTAATAGATGAAAGTATAATATATTGTGCCTATATTCTTGATACCATCATTTAATGTATTCAATTAGAAATTATTATATTTAATTGTGGTTCCAACTATAAATTGGAATCCAAAATGAAATTAAAAAATAAATAGGTACACGAATAAAGTGTTACAAAACTAGCCATAAGAACAATGAAAAAGCGTGGCAAATTATATTTAGGGATGAGTCTAACGTGTTCCAAACTGGCATTTAGAAACATTTCATCGATGTTCCAAAAATAATTTAGAAACACAATACATATGTTCCAAAATCTATGTTTGGAACGTTGTATAACTATTCCAATCCAAATTTAGGAACGTTGTCTAACTGTTCCAAATATTGCAACGCCACTTTTAGGAACGGTTATGATATGTTCCTAAAAATATTAGGAACATACAACGATTGTTCCTAAAGGCCGTTTTTGGTGTAGGGAATATGTGCCTAAAATGGTCTCACAACAGAACAAAGGGAAAGGAAAACGCTTCATAGCTGACCCTATACAAAATAAAGGAAAGCACCCTTTGGTCTTTTTTCAAACTTCCCTGGTCTATGACTCAGAGAAAGATATATCAGATTCAGTTCCTTTAAACAGAGGTCTTCGAATCTCTGATATTGGAAAGAATACTAACCAAAGAGGTATCTTACCTACCCCTGTGGGGTCTGGTCAAGATCTTCCAACCTTGCAAATTTTAAGATCCAAGCAAGAAAAATTGAGGGTATCACAAACAGAGACACCTGGAGCAGAATTTTCAGATTTTTGCGCTTATCTCAATAGGCGTCAACCAATATCAACTTTAGCAAAATGTAAGAACCCTATACCAAAGGCCAATCTGTACCAAAAGCCAAAGTTTAAAAAGAAAGACCCAACCACCTATGCTAATGAGTTGAGTACATCTTTGTACACTCAGGGAACTAAACATCTGAAGAATAGGAGACACGTTCCTAACATCATTAAGGAATATGTTCCTCCGACTTCTTCTCGTCCTGTAGTTGTATCTGATTTGCGGCAACGTCTTACACAAAGACGAGAAATTACAGGGATGTCTCCCTCACTTCCAAATCGCGCTTCAGATCGCCACTGCCTTTATGAAGTCGTCATCAACTGTTGTTGCCAATCGGTTCGACGATCTGTCTTCGATCGTCTGAACTATGCTTCAACTCCTGAACATATAATAGAAGACAAAAATGAGCTATTATATGCTTCTGTCAACATGACTTCTCAAGGTACTGGGGGTGGAAAATGTCCAAGACGTAATGCATCCCGTAATCCTAGTCAACAATACTTAGATCAGATCCATGCATCCAATAAAGGTGTCTTTCAATACACTAGATCGAGGAATCGACATTTGAACCAAGGTGTCTTTAATCAAGAAGATCTCCCCATCACTCATGTAGGAGAAGACTCTTTCTCAGAGTTTGATACAGATAGTGAAAGTTCTGAACAAACTATCTCATCAACAGCAGCAAAAGAAGTAACAGCATATACCGTTATGGAAGATCAAGATGCTTCAAGTTCAGCCAATCAAGAACAACGAATTGCTGCACTAGAAGATAAATTAAAGACCATGGCAGAGATGGTCGCAAGCATGCATACTATAATCACGGCTCAACATACAGTGCCACCGGTTATAAACCCTGCTACAAATCCAGAGCTTATAGCATCTTCCGTACCTGTTAGTCTGGGGGTACCACCTCCTCAGGTTGCTTCAGTACCAATTCAAGCTGATCTCAGTCAGTCTGGTGCTGAGGGTGGTAATTATCACGCTGTTCTGCCTTCCAACACTTCTAACCAGCCCACAAATTCTCAAACATCAGGGGATGCAAATGACGTTGTAAAACTTCTGCACACTCAGTTTGAAGCCTTCAAGCAGAAGGACGGCCTACAAAGATTGGGCATAAAGCAACCATATCCTACAGAGTGGAAGGAGGTTCCATTTCCTCCTAAATATAAGCTCCCAACCATCAAGTTGTTTGATGGAAGCACTTCTCTAAGTCAGTACATCAATCACTTTAAAGTGATGACTGATCAATTATAGCCAAATGATGCTCTCCTTACCACTGTGTTTGTCGGTTGTTTAGCTAGCACAGCATACGACTGGTATCGTAGCCTGCCTGATGGCTGCATCACTTCTTTTGCTGGTTTCAAGCAAATATTCTTAGAACGATTCTACGAAGGAGTCAACGACATGACGATGTCTACCCTCATTAAGATTAAACAGAGGCATAATAAATCCACTGAGAGTTTCATTGAAAGATTCTGCCGAGAGGCACTCAAAATACCTTTAGGAACTCCATCTGTTGTAACAATAGACACTTGCAAATCAAACTTGTTGCCTATTATCAGTATGTGGACAAGATCTACACAATTCTAGGATTGGCCTTCTTTCATTGTCAATGCCAAAGCAGCCGAGGTCAGTGCCAAAAAGTTCAAGCATTTAGGAGTCCAAATGACTCATCCTAACCAAGATGAACATTCTACACCCGGGGGTAGTAATCGTCAGAATAACCGCAAGAGTAAAGAAACATTGGCCATCAATCTTAAAGGCAAGGAGTCTCTGGCTGTCAACATCACTCAGACGGCATCCACTGCATCAGCACCACCACAGAAGACAACTCGTCCAAAAGAAGAGTATTCTTTTGATGAAGATGATACTTTAAGCATCTTCAATTGCTTGGTCAAAAGCAATAAGCTTCAGCTTCCAAAGGCAAAACGGCCAGAAGAAGTAGGTAAATCTGATCACCCTAAATACTATGTTTATCACAGATTTATAGGGCATCCAACCAGAGTATGTTATGTGCTCAAGGGTAAAATCCAAGAGTTGGTCAACTCTGGAGCAATTACTCTGCAACAGGACGAGAAAACGGTGACTGTAATATGGTTTCTCTACAATTTGGTGATTTTCTACCACAACTTGTGCAAGATAGTGTTGTCCCCATTCCAAGAACTACTCTTGAGATCGTGAATCTCCTACCTCCTCAAAATGAAGGTCTTGTTCCATTATCGACTGACAGAGGAGAGATTATGTGGATTCATCCAGATCTGTAGCAGAGTTTGAAATGCCTTCCTCTTCTAAGCAAAAGAAGCACTCCAAATCTAAATCCAAGAACTTCAATATGGTATTCTTTGAACCAGTAACAGAAGAAGAAATTCTAATGGGTACTAGATCAGGGAAACCCTATCTTCGAGAATATTCCGAAAATCAAGAGAATCCTGCTCCATCTTCTGATGTTCCTCCTACATCATCTTCTCCTGCTGAGAATATACCATCTATATCCCTGTCGATGGTTGAACCATCTCCTCGTAAACCAATAAACAGCAGACAAAGGGAAGCAACTTGTTCACTTTGACAAAGCACTAAAGAAGTCCTCATCTCTTGGACTTGAAAAGCCTTACAATTTTGACATATTGGCTCAATTGGCCAATACTCCAGCAAGATTGTCAATCTTTGAACTCTTACGTCTCTCAAAAGAGACTCGAGAGACGTTAAGTGAAGCCTTGATGCAGGCTGACGCTTGTCTTACTCTTCTCAAGAAACCTGAAAAGGAGCCAGTAAGCTGTACACATTATCATAGTGTATTTGAATTAATGCCCAATATCACTTTTACACAAGATGACATGTTGTTAGAAGACAATCGTCATGATCGTCCTCTCTATTTTACGAGGTATGTGGACACCATGAAAGTCGATCGCATTCTGATTG
The DNA here is from genome assembly GCA_029216955.1 of Iris pallida. Lineage (NCBI taxonomy): Eukaryota > Viridiplantae > Streptophyta > Magnoliopsida > Asparagales > Iridaceae > Iris > Iris pallida. The sequence goes on from JANAVB010010200.1 coordinate 1,066,589, forward strand.
ACCCAGGGTCCGCACTTAGCATTATGCCGAAGTCTTTACGGGATGTTTTGAAGATCCCAGTGCATAACCTTTCTACGACTATCACTACCATCCTGGGGTTTAATCAAGGAAGAAGTGAACCTTTGGGGAAGATAGGCCTAAAACTTCAAATTGGCAATCTTCGTACAAAGGTAACTTTCTATGTTATTGACAATCATGGCTCATGCAACGCTTTATTGGGAAGGTCATTCCTCTATGAACACAATATTGTACCCTCTACGCTCCACCAATGTCTCAAATATGTGGATGGTAATAGAGAAGTCCAAAACGAGGTTGCAGATCTGAATCCTTTCAAAGGGGTTGAAGCATACTGCAACGATTCTCGTATGTACAAGAAGAAATTCATGAAGGTGGTACTAGCAATGGACACGGATGAAGAACAGAAGAGTGTGCCAAATGATACTCTAGTGATTCCCGTCAAAGGAGGCACCTTATGTCCTCAGTCTTCCAAACCACTGACTATCTATCTTCCTTCCCATGAGAAGCAGCCTAAGGGTGATAGTCAAGAACAAAGAGAGCTCACATCTTCTGAGTCGCTTGTAATCGATCTTCGTTGCAAGAAGCTCCCTCCTCCTTCTCGTTCTTCTTCTTCCCCTCTTGTCATCAATCTGACTAAGCCTGCTAAGGCTAAAGTCCCTGTTGTAAACGATGGTGTAAAAATCAATAAAGCATCTCCTTTGCAGTATACTGATATCTTTTTCTATAATCAGTGTTATTTGGATATGCTAGATAACTTTAAACCACTTACAATAGAAGTCGTATCATCTTTGCGAAATGTGGTATCATTGGATTCAATACAAGAGTCGTACTTCTTAGTACCGTCTCGAAAGAAAGATAAAAAGCCTATATTCTGCAACAAAAGAGAGGAACAAAAAATTGTGCTCTATAATGATAATAGAGATGATACATGAAGGCTACAATTACGCTGCTATAGTCTACAATCCAAAGCCATCATCCATAAAATGGGCTATGATTTCAGAACAGGCCTCAACAATGGTAAATGAAGACAGACTCCCCTTCGTATTGCTGTTCCAAAAAAAAAATCACAACAATTCCACAGTAAATCGAAGCGGGGCTTAGGTTATGCTTCACCTCTTCCGACTCCAGAACCTTTTAAATCTGATGAAGAAGAACGATCTAATTCTTCTGATTCTATCTCGTGGGATTCCGATACCAGCATTGGTCATGTTCATCGGATAACAGTATCTTCTAATATGGTGTCCACCGAATTCTCGAAAGAAGATGAAGATGACATTGAAGAAGCTCATAAAGTGGACCCTTGGGCACAAAAGATGGACAATCAGCGTGAACTTTGTTTCAAACAACGAGAACCACCTACTGAAGATCAATTTGTCCAAATCGATATTGGAGAAGAGGGTATATCACGACCAATCTTTATTAGTAAAAATCTTCCAAAGGATGATAAACAAGAGTTAATTCATCTTATTCATGAATATATTGATGTCTTTGCCTGGAGTTACAAAGATATGCCGGGATTAGATCCTCAAATTGCAACTCACAAGCTTAACATTCTGTCGAATGCCAAGCCGGTCAAACAACAACAACGGCGATTCAAGCCTGAAATGATGGATGCAATTGATGATGAAGTCAAAAAACTTATAGCTTGCGCTTTTATCAAAGAAGAACAACATCCTGACTGGGTAGCCAACGTTGTACCAGTCCTGAAGAAGACCGAAAAGGTTCGAGTTTGTATAGACTTTCGGGATCTCAATGATGCTTGCCCTAAAGACGAGTTTCCTCTCCCAACTACTGATGTCATGATCGACAATACATGTGGATTGGAACTAATTTCTTTCATGGATGGGTTTTCTGGATATAATCAAATCCAGATGAACCCTGAAGATGAGAAACATACTTCATTTCGTACTCCTCGGGGAGTGTACTGTTATACGGTCATGCCGTTTGGTCTTAAGAACGCATGTGCAACTTACCAGTGGGCTATGATTACTATTTTTTGCGATCATCTGCGAAAGACTGTCGAATGCTATGTTGACGATATTGCTGTTAAAAGTCGTCTCAAAGAAGATCACATTCAAGATTTAAGAACTATCTTCAAATCTAATGCGCCAGCATCAACTCAAAGTGAACCCCACCAAGTCTTTCTTGGGTGTCTCTAGTGGTAAGTTTCTCGGCTTCGTCATTACCTCTAAGGGTATACACGTTGATCCCTAGAAGATCAAAGCCATTCAAGAGATGCCTCATCCACGCAACCTAAAAGAGCTACGAAGATTCCAAGGTCAACTTGCGTACATCAAGCGGTTCATTTCGAATTTATCTGGACATTGCATACCATTTACTCAATTAATAAAGAAAGGTGTATCTTTCATTTGGACGAAAGAATGCCAACGAGCATTTGACGACATAAACGGTATTTAATGAGTCCACCGGTTCTTGTACCACTGATCTCAGGAATACCTTTTTTAATGTATGTCCGGGCAATGGATCATTCGTTGGGAGCTTTGCTGGCTCAAAAGAACAAGGAAGGTCATGAACAAGCCATCTACTATCTTAGTCGAACGATGATTGGAGCTGAACATCGTTATAGTCCGGTAGAGAAGGAATATTTAGCCTTAATGTTTGCCGTTCAGAAGACAAGACATTACATCATAGGCCAAACTATTCATGTCATATCTCAGGTCAATCCTCTTCGAGTCTTAATGAAGAAGCCAAGTACACTCAATTCTAGGCTTGCCACATGGGCCATATTATTAGCACAATATGATATGGTTTATGTTTCTCAAAAGTCTGTGAATGGCCAAGCAATTGTCGACTTCTTAGCAGCTCATCTTGTCCCTGAGACATCTAAACTCTATGATGAGATTCCGGATGAAATATTAGAATCAAATATGATCTCAGAAGAATTTCCTACCTGGAGGTTGTTCTTTGATGAAGCTTCTAGAATTGGACCTGGAGGTACCCTTGTGGCTGGAGTGGGAATTGTTCTCGTTTCATCCGATGGATTAACTATTCAAAAGTCCTATTCTTTAGACGAATCATGCTCTAACAATGTGGCAGAATATAATGCCTTGCTCATTGGACTCCAATTGGCTAAACAACTGGATATCGAATATCTCGAAGTATATGACGACTCTAAGTTGATTGTTAATCAGGTTAGAGGCATATATGAAGTCCGACATCAAGATTTAGTACCATACCATGAAGCAGCAACCAGGATAGCTTCTTCGTTCAAAGGATTTTTCATCGAGCATGTACAACGGACATGCAATACAGAAGCTGATGTCTTAGATAACCTAGCTGCGGTATTGGCAGTTCCAGTCAAAACACAACAGATGGTTGTTATCTCTAGTAGAGAACTATTTTGTGTTGAAAACAACCACAACATTGAATTCAGTAACCTAACTGAAGTCAATATCATTAGCGAGGACTGGAGAACACCTTTCATTGATTTTACAATACATGATATCTTGCCAGAAGATCCTAAATAAGCTACAAGTATCCGTCGTCGATCGCTTTGATTCTATTATAATCATACTACTAAAATACTCTATCGAAGAACTTTTGATGGATTGCTTTTAAGATGTCTTACTGGTGACGAAGCAAAGCAAATATTGCGTGAAGCTCATAATAGCGTTTGTGGAGCACATCAGCCAGGTCCTAAATTATAGGATCGTATCCGACGTATGGGTTACTACTGGCCTTCTATGGTATCAGATGCTATTGACTATGCAAGGAAATACCGTGCATGTCAGATTTATACAGATTTCATTCACCAACCATCGGAATTTCTTCATCCGAATACTGTTTCATGGCCTTTTGAAGCTTGGGGCGTGGATATAATTGGCCCTATCAATCCTCCTTCATCTAAAGGACATCAGTTCATCTTAGCTATAACCGATTATTTCTCTAAGTGGACAGAAGCTATAACTTTGGCTAAAGTAAAAACTAGTAGTGTCATCAACTTTATCAAACATCATGTGATATACAGGTTTGGTGTCCCTCGCCGAATCATCCATGATAATGGACCTTAATTCATCAGCCAAAAGTTCAATAGGTTCTATGATGACAACAGAATCAATAATGTTGTCTCAACGGCCTATAATCCTGCAGCTAACGGCTTAGCTGAAGCATTCAACAAGACCATTATCAAACTCCTTAAAAAGTTTGTCTCTATCAACAAACGTAATTGGAGTGATAAACTTGGAGAATATTTATGGGCATATCGTACTACTGTCTGTAATCCTACAGGTTGTACACCTTTTTCTCTAGTATATGGATGTGAAGCTTTTCTACCCCTGGAAATTCAAATTCCATCACTAAGGATCGCTATTGCTAACGAACTTACTATAGAAAACAATGATCGTCTTCGACTTCAAGGGTTGGAGGCGCTCGACGAGAAAAGGTTACTGGCTCAACAATATTTTGAACTTTATCAAGCCTAGATCTTAAAAGCTTTCAATCGTAAAGTCAAAGTGCGGACATTTCAAGAAGGCAAGTTGGTTCTTATAGTCAGACGTCCTATGACTATGACACATATGAGAAAAGACAAGTTCGAGGCAAAGTGGGAAGGACCGTATGTGGTAAATAAAGTCTTCTCCAATGGACCCTATCAATTAATAGATATGGAGGGCAGAGTTGCTATGATGCCTATCAATGGCAAATTTCTCAAGAAATATTATGTATAAAAGCAAAATATTCCAAAGACATGATGTATATAAAAGTTTATTTTATTCGAAGGCAGAATGGAATTACATGATATTAAGGACGGGGAGGGGGCCCCGATCCTTCATGATTAAATACATAATTTGCCAATTGTTCAAACGCCTCTTTTCCTGAACTCACAAAAACTTACAAACAACCATCCTCAATGCCTCTTCTTCGGCAATCTTTCCAGGTTCCACTAACTTAGAGATCAAATCCTGTACTGGTATAGGAGGAACAGTTGAACCTTCGCCCCTTTCTTTTCGAGAAGGCACGGGAGGCTCAGTAGTGGGCGTCTCGATTTCTTCTTCGATCTTCGGAGAAAGTAAATCTTTGGAAGATATTTTCAGAAGGGAAAGAGATTGTCAATATCTACAAAAATTTTGTTCTATTTATAGGCAAAACAAATAGATAATCAGTCTCAAAAACTGATGCAACTTTTGGGAAAGAAGCGCAACTGTTCGTTCATTTATAACTGTTCATTCATTTATAACTGACCATTCATCATCCCTTCTTCGAAACCGACGTGATTGATTCATTCATTTTCTTCTTCGAGAGTTTGAATGACCATTCATTCATTCAATGTCTCATCTTCGAAAATCGAAGTGACTGATCACTCATTCATTTATCATTAATAAGAATTCATATCTCTCACGACCCTGAATTCCAAATATTCATGTCAAACAACTTACCACATTCATATTCTCTCTAGATTCTGTTATCTATGACAGCATATCAAAATCAAATTATAAAAGGAAGAATAAGAGAAGATGATTTCCTTATTTCTTCTTCAAAAAAACATAGATACATCTTGATGAAATCTATTACATCTCGGGTTTTCATTCTAAATATAACATGAAGGTCTATTACATCTTTGGATCTTCTTATTTGTTGGTGGCAATTTTTTGTCGTCTCGACCTGAAGCAACGAGCCAGACAATAGAATCAACTCTGGTCTTCTCTCTCAGAAAGACGAGAGAAAGTGCGCCAACAAAATGCCACATTACGCCTCATGAGCCAATGAGCCCGAGTCCGAGTCGCTAAGCCCCGTAGGGGCTTAGCTCCTATGGAAGTAAATTTCCTAAGAGCAAAAAGCATGAATGCTTTTATTGTTGATTTTAGCCTTTTTTCCATTAGAAAAATAACCCCACATGGCAAGCCCATGTGCACCTCCACACCACATATGCATCTCCAATAATAGCAAAGCTAATATATAGAGATACAAACTCTTTGGCCTATCCGATGTGGGACTAAAGTTTCTAAAGGAAAGGCCAAAACTCCAACAGAATCTGACGAGGACGAGGCCGCCGGATCCACCGACGAGGCCGTCGGATCCGACGAGGACGAGGCCGTCGGATATGTTTCCACCGACGAGGCCGTCGGATCCGTCTCCACCATCTCCACTCTCATTTTTTCTGATGTGGTGTGCAGCAAAACTGAGTTCGTGAGAGTTCTAGTGGAGTTACTCCATTTTTATGATGTAGGTGAGAAATAAAATTTGGATAGGACAAGACACTGTTTGGTGGCAGAAATTCGTCACTTTTTGCTCACAATCCAAACGAAAGAAGTGAGAAAGTGCTCACCAAATATAGTAATTTTCCTCAAAGTCTACCATTTTTCTCACACTCATGCCGAACCAAACCAAACAGACCCTGAGTGCAACGACACATGCATGGGGTCCACGATACAGCAGCGAGTCGTGCTATACTGAATGATACGAAGATAAGCTCGTTCATGCAACATCACATTTCGAGTGCAACACAATTTAGCTGCATCGTACAAAGTAGTTTCTGCCACACAATAACATTTCGATCGAGTGGAGAGAGGATTTAACTTGAAAAATTAAATAGTTCGAAATATTTAAAAATAAATTTCATAATACTAAAGTAAAAAAACCCTAATAGTTTGGGATATTTAAGTGATAATTAGCTTTTCTAGCTTTTATAATATGTGAACGATGATTATCTTACACAAAGGTCCCATCATAACATACAAGGCCAAGTCTAGTATATGTTTTTTTTTTTGTTGTTGTGTGCCTTGGACACTTGGACTCCACTCTATTTAAAAAAGTACAACTGGACTAAGTCGATGGAGTTTCACAACTCACATTAGAGTTATGTTTTGTTACCATTTACAAAAAAATAACAACTTTTCGCAAAAGTCTGTCAACAAAATAGAAGGCCCAAGCATAAAATAGAACTTGCATATTACGATAGGCTCATTTCCTGTCCCTTGAAAGCCCATATCCCTTTCTGTATAGCCTTGTAGTCAAACAAATGTCTGATATGGGACTTAAAAAAAAAAACTTAATAAGTTTATTTTTTGACGATGCTCAACCTAACGGCCGGGACTTTTTGTGCACTCTGCATTATATATTTTTTGGGTCCACTATCCTGCAATAAATAGAAGAAATAATACTTTTCCGTGGCTCGATCCACTGATCTCCCACCATCCAGTCAGAGCTTTCGTATCTTTCCCCCATGACCACATGCAAGGATCACCTGGATTCGGTACTTATAAAATCTAAATTGTATCTTTCTTTATTTTTATCACTTTCACGTGTCATTTATGTTTTGTTTTTTTTTAATTATTTAATATTCTATTCCAAAATAGTCATACACTCACAAATCAACCGACTAACTCAGAACTTTATGGGTCAGTCTAGTTTTTGTCTAGATGGCCTTGGTCATGTCTAGAAAACGTAACATGCCTAACAGATGTTTATTGTCATGAAATTGGTCTTTCAGTAAAAAAAATCAGTATATTACTTATATTATGTGAATGATTTTTTTTCTCACTTTCTAATAGATAACTAAATACTTAACATTCAATTTTTAGAATTTATAAAATCCACCTTTTACGTATCTTTATTCACTCCGTCTTCTGTGTCAATTAAGTTTTGTACAATTTTTTTTTAAATAAAGTTTTTTTATCCTCCTAAGCTACCGACTAATTCAAATCTGGCTCCGTCAATCATCCTAGTTATAGGTCAGGCTATGTTTATCCTTTCACAATTCTGATTTAGTCGGATAACCCATCAAACTAATCAGGCCGGATCATCACGAACCATTAAACACGTCTAAATAACATGGTCATATTTAGCAAGATCGTGAGTGCACAAAAGCGATACTGATTGTCACGTGGGTCAATTAGTGTAGAGAACGTGACTATGCGTAGATCTGTGATCGACAAAATTAATTTTGACATTTATCCAACATGTACACATACAAGGATATTAATTCTTTCTGTAATTTAGAAAGAAATTGACAGTTGACTTTAGTAGTAAAGTGAAGAGAATTACCATCAAATAACTAAATTATTAAAATAGCTATTACGTTTTCTTCAATTTAAAAAAATATTAATTTTTTTATTGTCCTAAGCTATGAGCTAATTCGAATCCGTCTCAACCGTACCCTACTAATAGGTCAAACTATATTTATTCTTAATTTCACAATTCTAATATGGTCGAATAACCCTTCAAGCTGGTCCAACCGGTCCGGATCCACACGAACTATAAATATACGCTTCTAAATAACATAATCATATTTAGCAAACCGTGAGTGCATAAAATTTTATTGATCGTCGAGTTGGTGGGTAGGTGCAGGAAACGTAACTTTACGTAAATCTATGATGATAAAAATGATTTTGACCTTTGTCCAACATGTACTTATACAAGGATATTCTTTGATAACTTTGAAAGAAATTTGACATTTTGACTTTAATAGTTAAACTGAGAAGAATTACCATCATGATCAACATCAAATAGCTAGATTATGGAAATAATTGAGTGGAAGGCATAAACTTGTTGGTGTTTTACCTTAGAGACTTGAAAGATAGTCTCACATTGTCTAGGCCAAATGGATTGTATCTCTATATAAAATTTTGCTTGTGTTGAGAGAATCACAAGAGGTGTGGAGAAGCACATGGGTGCTATGTGGGGATATTTTTCTAGAGGAAAGAAGGCTAACTCCACAAATAAAGCATTCATGCTTTTTGTCATGCTCATGGAATTATTTTCCTATGTAGCTAAGCCCCGAAGCGACTCGGGCTCGGGCTCAAGGGCGCAAAGTGGCACTTTGTTGGAGCACTTCCGTCAGCATCGGCGCATGGACAGCTACGCGCAGGCACGCGGACGGACGGGCTGAGTGGGCTAAGGGGCACAAACGGCTCATGATGTGGCTGATTGGAAGATTTGAGCGGTTATGAAAAGATTGAGTCAATTAATCAGATCCATCTTTTGTGAGATTTGAATTTAATTCATTCAAATCTTTCCATTATTCGCTCCTATCTTTTGGCAATCAGTTACGGCTAGGATTAGGGTTAGGGTTTCGACCATTCTCTATAAATACTCTCTTCGTGCCTTCATTAAGGTGATGCTGAAATTAAGTTACGAAAAGAGCTGCACCGTCGCTGCCATTGGAGTCCATCAAAGTTCTTCGAGTACGCGAAAGGAGGTGACAGCGAGCGTTCCAGAAGTTCTTTCGAATTTGCTAGTTCCTGGGAGCAGATCGCAATAGGGCGAATCTTGCTTTAAGCAACGTTGATCTTCATCACCGCAACAAAGTTGCCTTCATCAACTCCGGTTCTCACAAAGAGACCGTGACTTCAACTCTGGTTCTCACAAAGAGACCGAGTCATCAACCTCGTATCTCACAAAGAGAACGAGTATACATCTCCGTGTCTCATTAAGAGATCGAGATTTCCATCTATGATCTGTTTCGGGAATAACAATCTCAAAGCAAGATTCAGATCTGATGGAGAACAACCGTGCACAACTTGTCGACACAAGTTTTAACAAACTTGAGAAGTTTGACGGGGATCATTACAACGTCTAGAAGAGAATGGTTAGTCTTAATCTTCACGTCGTGAGCATCGACTATGTAAAATCCCTAAATTTCTACTATTTTTAATTTATTAAATTTGGTACTGGTTTAAATTTTTTTATTATTCGTCGCGTAGTCGTATTGTACGTCGCGCACGAAATTATATTTTTCGTAATTGCTCGACGAGTGCGAATATGTGCGAGCGTACATATTTTAGAAAAACATTTTTCTCTATTTTATTATACACTTTCAAAATATTATATAAATATTATTGCTATAAAAAGCCTTTTGTTTCTAAAAGTTATTAATAATAAATAATATTTTTGTATACTAGAAAAGCCTAATTATGTAAAGAATATTTTTTTTGCATACAAATATTTCGTAACTATTTATTGGTCTATTTTAAATAAAAGTATAATTTTCGAGATTTATTAATATTAATATTTTATTATTCGAAAAGATATTTAAAAATATTTATTATTTTCAAAATTATTATTATTGGTATTTTGAAAAATATTTTTTGAAGTTGTTGTGGCCATTTAATTCTTGATTTAATTTTGGATTTATTTAAATAGATATCTATATTTGGAATTAGAATTATCTCATTGGTTTTAAATTAAAGGATGTAAATTTAATTTGATTTAAATTAGATTTGGATTTGGATTTGGATTTGGATTTGATTGCTTTTAAACTAAATAAGGAATATCTAAATTGGGTTTTAAATATCCTAGTCCATATCTAATTGGGAATTCCCACATCCTATAAATAGGCAGGTACTCCTCCATTTTATTTTTATCATCCACCAAATTGTTTCCACAAATTTTTCCCATAAATCTACGTGCATCGTGTCTGTGTCCATCCAAATTCTTATTCCATATATTTTGTACATTTACAATTTCTCTTTTTCGTGTCCGACATCCCCGGAGACGTCCACCCAATCCTGTGTCACGTAGGACACGTAATTCCTATCTAATCCTAACCGAGCCATCAACTGTCCCGACCGTCCAACTCCTACTCCGACCCCGTCCCCGCTCGTGTCCTCCTTCCTGTCTCCAACCCATCAACATCCGCCACCAGCACCATGCCCACGACGTCGCCACCACCACAGCCATCTACCGCCACCACCACATCAGACTTCGGACCCATCACCACCAGGGCTGCCGCACCACCAGCGGCTAGCAATCACTGCCCCTGTCTCATCCGCCTCGACCAACAGGTCGACCAACCATAGAAATCCTCCGCCACACCCAACAAAACCCACCAGCAACACATAGAGAGAGGAAAGAGGAAGGACGAACCTGAACCCGACGCCGTCGGCGGCTCCCACCGCCTGAGTACTGTTCTCCGCCTCCGCACCCCAGCCTCGTCGGACCACGAACCCGACCACCGGAAACTCCCGCTTCCTCAGCCCCGACGAACCCCTAGCCGCCGCCTTCCTTCTCCCCTTCCTCTTCCAGACCTCGATCCCACCGCGTGCCCACACGTCGCCGCCCGACCGCCGCCGAACCACCGACTTTCCCACCGGCGTCCTCCTCCCGCATCCCCTCTTTCCGCACAGTCGAAACCCCTGTCCCCCGGCCGCGTCGCCCCTACGCCGTCGACTTCCCAAAACCTCCGCCGCCGACTTCTCCCTCCTCTGTGGCATGCGTCACCACGACCGCCGCTCCGGCGAACCACCCAGCCTCCGCCGCCCCAGATCCTCTTTTCCAGCCGACCGACTCCATCTCCGTGAACTCCGCCCGGCGCGAACTCCTCTCCGCCGGAGCAAGCCGCTGCCGTACGTCTTTTCCCCGCTTCCGTCGATCGCTGCCACTTGCCGACCGTTGCGCCGGCGTGCCCTAGCCGCCCGCACGCAGCTCCGTGCGGCGTCGCCCCAAAACCCCTCTCGCCGAGATCCGCCGCTCACCTCCCCGCGGATCCGCCCAACCTCCGCCTCGCCGGGGCTACTCCGACGACCTCTCCTTCCCTCCGCTCTCTCGTTCCTCTCGTCCTCACTTTCTCTCTCTCTCTCCTTTCTAAAGATAAACGTGTTATGTGCTGTAGTGTACTCTCAATGGAGAGCAGCACCAACCTAATTTTTATTTTTTCTTTTCTATTTTATGTTTATTTTATTTTATTATTATTATTTCTTTTTATTTCCTCTTTCTTTTCTTTTGTTTGTTTTATTGTTTAGTGTAATTGTTTGTTTGTTTGTTTGTTTGTTTCTTTTTTCTTTTTCCACCTTTCTCTCCTTGTATTAACTATGGCTTTAGGTATTATTATTATTATTATTATTATGGTTATTATTATTATTCTTATTATTATTATTAGTGTTATTGTTTTTGTTATTATTAATTAATATGATGCATATCTTGGAAATAGTAGTAGATTGAGATATTATTGTATTTGCTAGCATTAGTGCTATTATTGTTTTGATAATGTATATCTATACTATTTTTTTTTCCAAAATTATTTAGTAAAATATATATATATATATATATATATATATATATATATATATATATATATATATATATATATATATATATATATATATATATATATAGTTTTACTTATAAGTGATTTTAAATAATAGTTTTATTTATAATTGAATTTCCAATATAGTTTTCTACCTATAAATTCATTTTCACAAACTTAGGGTTTTAGCCTAAAGTGATTTCTATTTTAATGTATTTACCTAAAACTTCTTTCGACTAGTGTAATATATTTTTAAAAGTATTATAAATATTTTCTAAAAATTTTATAATTTATTTATCAAAATTTCTTTTTATTATCCTTTTGTCCGCGACTAAGCCCATTGCTCCCAATCCCTCACCAATTCTAGACTACCTTATGTCGATCCTAACTAATTTGACCCTTCTGGACCCAATGGAACTGTCCGTGCCATCAACAGAGGTCCCCTTGTGTAGTTATTACACCAAAGTCGTAGTTCATGCCACCATGATTATCGTAGCACACCAGGCGCTCTATCAGGCAAGACACCTTGCCATTTGCTGTTTAATTATTTTAGCTCATATTTCATGCATGTTCACTATTTTCTTTATACAAAATAAACTGTGATACATGGCATAACTGTTAGAACTTACTGTTCATTTATTTTTTCTGCTATGTATTATTTTTCTCATATTAAACCTAGATTTAAGGGACCACCTTGTGTGTTGCATTCATTGGCCTTGACACGTTGTAACACGAAGTTGTGTGTCGCATGTAGGACACAGAAGTGCGTGATTGGCTGGCCACCAGTACGTACAAGCCGTACGATAGGAATAACCGCTAATAGAGGTTGCATGCTAGTTTGACTTAGCGGTTATAGTAGTTTGTGTTGTGGATACAACACAGTAGGCATTGGGTGGGAAGGACAATTCCTTAGCGTATGGGCTTCGATGCACTTTCCCTTTTGTAACTCGTGAGCTCCGCCGGAGACGCGGGTCAGATTACCCATGATTACTGACAGCCACTGACGATTCTGCAGAACGTCATGCTCTTACTGATGGGGCCTCTGGTGCCCAAGGGGGGACTACGCCGATCCTATTCAGCCAGGGCCCATGCGTAGGAAGGATTGTTCTTAACAACATATCACTTAGAACGGTTAGGCACCTTATTCGTTAGGTACGAGTACTTTTGGTTTGGGTACTTGTATCTGACCGTGGCTTGAAACAATAACTTGTCACTGATTAGTTTGTCACATCTTGTCCTTATTTGGTTGTAGGTGTGACTTACTACTTCGATGAAAAGGTATTGAACCTTGTTGGGGTCCGGATACCATACTGGATTCATAGCATGAAAAGATACGTTACCGTGAATTAGTTTACCATCTCCTGTCCTTGTTTGGTTGGGAGGATGGTACGCTCGTTCAGTAGGTGCGTATTGGACCATGTTATAATTCGATTTACTTATTTATTTGAGCAATATTTATTCAGTTTATATGGCATGATATTATGTGTCTTGTTACGTCCCTCTGAGGACCTGGTTATCTCTCCAGGTGTGTGTTATTATCTTTCGCAGGTGTTCTAGCTCTAGCCGTGGTCATCGCTATTTCTTCGAGGATGATTGCATTTGGATCGTCTTCGCTTCGCTCGCCAAATTCATATCTTTTCTTATGTATTTTTCCTTTACTTGTTGGTAGTGGATTTGTCTCCGCCCAACATATTGTATCAAGACAATTCATTATCTTTATATGACGTCTTTTATTCATTTATTTTGCGTAGATGAGATTAGTTATGGTTCTACTGTATTTTACAGCTTATGTATTTATACGAGGCTTCCATATATTGGAGTATACTTCGTATAAATACAGCTGGCATGTCTACGTTCCTAGTCCTACATATTTTGGGACTGGGGTGTTACATGTTTTTGTGGTGGCCCATGCAGGTCAAGATAAATTGTTTGGTTATTTTACCGTACCAAACAAGCCTGCAATAGGATTAGAAGTCTAGGATCTCATCCATATACTTGACCTCCTTCCTCGATTCCATATTCGAAATATCGTTCGACTCATCGACTGCATCTTGCTTGATTCCTTCTATCATTATTCTTATTATCCCTTCGTTCTTGCTAGAGAATGACCCTATTAGTTAGACATTGTCCCAAAACACCCTTAGCTTAATTCTTTTAAGTTGGGTAGAACACCCCACGACTTGACACACCCTTGACCATTAAGGATAATAGGATTTTCTAGACCATAGAGACTAGAGGAATTTAACTCATTTGGTCAACCAAGCCTTGGTAAATAAAACCATAGAATGATGGTATAGGAATAAACAAGACTTAGATCCTTATGACTCTTAGTCTATTCATAATTGTTCTTTATTTCAATCGTAATCTCGTGCCTATATTTTTACTATCTAGACTAATGATGCTAATGTAGCCTAGTTTTTGCAAGCTCAAATCTTTATCAAGCTTGTTCATGACATATGTTATTGGAAGAATTCCCACTAACATGTTGTCTAATCAGAACCGATGCATAATGGTCTGATCAACCAAGTGCACTTTGGTTTGCTTTTGCCTATTATTCTACGTGGGTGGGGACATAGCTAAACTTGTCCTCTAGAGTCCCATCCACGACTACCTTGACAATTCCTTTGAAATTATTCGATCGTCTTTGAATCATGTATTCGTATTCGATAATGCCTCCTTCGAACTCTATATTGCTTTCGCCTTCACCTATTTTAGAAGGACGAAGGCGTTATACTAGAACTTCCTCTAGCCTTCCTATCGGCTATGACCATTCTCCCTCGATGTTGCTATATCTTCATCCTAAACTACTCGACCCTATCAAGACCCTCTAATCGCTTAATTAAAGCGAATCTATTTCGTTCTCTTAATCGTGACCTTCATTCATTACCCGTGACCATACCGTATTGATTTTCTACGATCTAGATCGCGATTTCTTACGAAATAATTTTGTGAAAACATTGTCATCGTTGGATCCCCACTGATACTCCCTTATGTCCTCTCACCCCCTACGAAATTTTTAATTTCGAGGACGAAATTCTTTTAAGTTGGGTAGGATGTAAAATTCCTAAATTTCTACTATTTTTAATTTATTAAATTTGGTACTGGTTTAAATTTTTTATTATACGTCGTGCCCGAAATTATATTTTTCGTAATTGCTCGACGAGTGCGAATATGTGCGAGCGTACATATTTTAGAAAAACATTTTTCTCTATTTTATTATACACTTTCAAAATATTATATAAATATTCTTGCTATAAAAAGCCTTTTGTTTCTAAAAGTTATTAATAATAAATAATATTTTTGTATACTAGAAAAGCCTAATTATGTAAAGAATATTTTTTTGCATACAAATATTTCGTAACTATTTATTGGTCTATTTTAAATAAAAGTATAATTTTCGAGATTTATTAATATTAATATTTTATTATTCAAAAAGATATTTAAAAATATTTATTATTTTCGAAATTATTATTATTGGTATTTTGAAAAATATTTTTTGAAGTTGTTGTGGCCATTTAATTCTTGATTTAATTTTGGATTTATTTAAATAGATATCTATATTTGGAATTAGAATTATCTCATTGGTTTTAAATTAAAGGATGTAAATTTAATTCGATTTAAATTAGATTTGGATTTGGATTTGGATTTGATTGCTTTTAAACTAAATAAGGAATATCTAAATTGGGTTTTAAATATCCTAGTCCATATCTAATTGGGAATTTCCACATCCTATAAATAGGCAGGTACTCCTCCAATTTATTTTTATCATCCACCAAATTGTTTCCATAAATTTTTCCCACAAATCTACGTGCATCGTGTCTGTGTCCATCCAAATTCTTATTCCATATATTTTATACATTTACAATTTCTCTTTCCCGTGTCCGACATCCCCGGACACGTCCACCCAATCCTGTGTCACGTAGGACGCGTAATTCCTACCTAATCCTAACCGAGCCATCTACTGTCCCGACCGTCCAACTCCTACTCCGACCCCGTCCCCGTTCGTGTCCTTCTTCCTGTCTCCAACCCATTGACACCTGCCACCAGCACCATGCCCACGACGTCGCCACCACCACAGCCATCTACCGCCACCACCACATCAGACTTCGGACCCATCACCACCAGGGCTGTCGCGCCACCAGCGGCTACCAATCACTGCCCATGTCTCATCCGCCTCGACCAACAGGTCGACCAACCATAGAAATCCTCCGCCACACCCAATAAAACCCACCAGCAACACATAGAGAGAGGAAAGAGGAAGGACGAACCTGAACCCGACGCCGTCGGCGGCTCCCACCGCCTGAGTACTGTTCTCCGCCTCCGCACCCCAGCCTCGCCGGACCACGAACCCGACCACCGGAAACCCCCGCTTCCTCAGCCCCGACGAACCCCTAGCCGCCGCCTTCCTTCTCCCCTTCCTCTTCCAGACCTCGATCCTATCGCATGCCCGCACGTCGTCGCCCGACCGTCGCCGAACCACCGACTCTCCCACCGGCGTCCTCCTCCCGCATCCCCTCTTTCCGCACAGTCGAAACCCCTGTCCCCCGGCCGCGTCGCCCCTACGCCGCCGACTTCCCAAAACCTCTGCCGTCGACTTCCCCCTCCTCCGTCGTATGCGTCACCACGATCGCCGTTCCGGCGAACCGCCCAGCCTCCGCCGCCCCAGATCCTCTTTCCCAGCCGACCGACTCCATCCCCGTGAACTCCGCCGGAGCAAGCCGCTGCCGCGCGTCTTTTCCCCCGCTCCCCGTCGATCGCCGCCACTTGTCGACCATTGCGCCGGCGTGCCCTAGCCGCCCGCACGCAGCTCCGCGCGGCGTCGCCCCAAAACCCCTCTTGCCGAGATCCGCCGCTCACCTCCCCGCGGATCCGCCCAGCCTCCGCCTCGCCGGGGCTACTCCGACGACCTCTCCTTCCCTCCGCTCTCTCGTTCCTCTCGTCCTCACTTTCTCTCTCTCTCCTTTCTAAAGATAAACGTGTTATGTGCTGTAGTGTACTCTCAATGGAGAGCAGCACCAACCTAATTTTTTTTCTATTTTATGTTTATTTTATTTTATTATTATTTCTTTTTATTTCCTCTTTTTTTCTTTTTGTTTGTTTTATTGTTTAGTGTAATTGTTTGTTTGTTTGTTTGTTTCTTTTTTCTTTTTCCACCTTTTTCTCCTTGTATTAACTATGGCTTTAGGTATTATTATTATTATTATTATTATTATTATTATTATTATTATTATTATTATTATTATTATGGTTATTATTATTATTATTATTCTTATTATTATTATTAGTGTTAATGTTTTTGTTATTATTAATTAATATGATGCATATCTTGGAAATAGTAGTAGATTGAGATATTATTGTATTTGCTAGCATTAGTGTTATTATTGTTTTGATAATGTATATCTATACTATTTTTTTTCCAAAATTATTAAGTAAAAATATATATATATATATATATATATATATATATATATATATATATATATATATATATATATAGTTTTACTTATAAGTGATTTTAAATAATAGTTTTATATAATTGAATTTCCAATATAGTTTTCTACCTATAAATTCATTTTCACAAACTTAGGGTTTTAGCCTAAAGTGATTTCAATTTTAATGTATTTACCTAAAACTTCTTTCGACTAGTGTAATATATTTTTAAAAGTATTATAAATATTTTCTAAAAATTGTATAATTTATTTATCAAAATTCCTTTTTATTATCCTTTTGTCCGCGACTAAGCCCATTGCTCCCAATCCCTCACCAATTCTAGACTACCTTATGTCGATCCTAACTAATATGACCCTTCTGGACCCAATGGAACTGTCCGTGCCATCAACAGAGGTCTCCTTATGTAGTTATTACACCAAAGTCGCAGTTCATGCTACCATGATTATCGCAGCACACCAGGCGCTCTACCAGGCAAGACATCTTGCCATTTGCTGTTTAATTATTTTAGCTCATATTTTATGCATGTTCATTATTTTCTTTATGCAAAATAAACTGTGATACATGGCATAACTGTTAGAACTTACTGTTCATTTATTTTTCCTGCTATGTATTATTTTTCTCACATTAAACCTAGATTTAAGGGACCACCTTGTGTGTTGCATTCATTGGCCTTGACACGTTGTAACACGAAGTTGTGTGTCGCATGTAGGACACGGAAGTACGTGATTGGCTGGCCACCACTACGTACAAGCCGTGCGATAGGAATAACCGCTAATAGAGGTTGCATGCTAGTTTGACTTAGCGGTTATAGTGGTTTGTGTTGTGGATACAACACAGTAGGCAATGGGTGGGGAGGACAATTCCTTAGCGTATGGACTTCGATGCACTTTCCCTTTTGTAACCCGTGAGCTCCGCCGGAGACGCGGGTCAGATTACCCATGATTACTGACGGCCACTGACGATTCTGCGGAACGTCATGCTCTTACTGATAGGGCCTCTGGTGCCCAAGGAGGGGACTACGCCGATCCTATTCAGCCAGGGCCCATGCGTAGGAAGGATTGTTCTTAACAACATATCACTTAGAATGGTTAGGCACCTTATCCGTTAGGTACGAGTACTTTTAGTTTGGGTACTTGTATCTGACCGTGGCTTGGAACAATAACTTGTCACGGATTAGTTCGTCACATCTTGTCCTTGTTTGGTTGTAGGTGTGACTTACTACTTCGATGAAAAGGTATTGAACCTTGTTGGGGTCCGGATACCATATTGGATTCATAGCATGGAAATATACGTTACCGTGAATTAGTTTACCATCTCCTGTCCTTGTTTGGTTGGAGGGATGGTACGCTCGTTCAGTTGGTGCGTATTGGACCATGTTATAATTCGATTTACTTATTTATTTGAGCAATATTTATTCAGTTTATATGGCATGATATTATGTGTCTTGTTACGTCCCTCTAAGGACCTGGTTATCTCTCTAGGTGTGTGCTATTGTCTTTCGCAGGTGTTCTAGCTCTAGCCGTGATCATCGCTATTTCTTCGAGGATGATTGCATTTGGATCGTCTTCGCTTCGCTCGCAAAATTTATATCTTTTTTTTATGTATTTTTCCTTTACTTGTTGGTAGTGGATTTGTCTCCGCCCAACATATTGTATCAAGACAATTCATTATCTTTATATGATGTCTTTTATTCATTTATTTTGTGTGGATGAGATTAGTTATGGTTCTACTGTATTTTACATCTTATGTATTTATACGAGGCTTCCATATATTGGAGTATACTTCGTATAAATACAGCTGACATGTCTACGTTCCTAGTCCTACGTATTTTGAGACTGGGGCGTTACAGACTACGTGTTGACAGATCCTGAGCCTTTGATTCCAGAGGGTGAAAATGCTAGAAGGGTTACTGAAGCCACGACTTTGCTGTCAAAGTAGAGGAGAGATAACAACCTCTATAAGTTGTTGATCTTGAACTCTATGGAGGACTATCTGGCAGAGTGTTACAGTAAGACGGTCAATGCAAAGGACAGCGTCTAAACGAGTGAGGAGACAACTGTTGAACCAAGAAGAAGAGGTCCTTTGATTCCACGAGTTCACAGGAAGCTCCAGTTCCTTAGAAGAGGTCCAAGAAGAAGTTATTGCTGTAGAAACAACTGTTGAACCAGATCTCGCAGAACCAGTGTCTAAGCGAGTGAGAAGACAAAAGGACTTTGGAGAGGATTTCATCACCTATCACGTGGAAGCAGATCCACTTACATATGATGAGGCGATGAAGATGTCACTACCACATTTTTTAGCTTGAGGGTATTTTGGTCATTTTTGACTTTTTGTAAAATTGAATTTTTATTAATTAAATATGTGCTAATTATTTAATTGAGCCTTAACCTAGAAGTTAACCTAATCTAGATATGATCATGAGGATTAGATATTTGATTAGAACATTCCTACTAAGTGCCAAGTTTAGAAATATCTAGATATTGTGTAAGTAGGATATTTTGGTTAGATATTAATAAAGGAAACCTAGTTTTGTTTTGAGCCTTTGATTGGACTTGATTTGCATAGAGAGAAGCTTAGCCACACATCTAAACTTTTGCCTAACCCTAACCTAACTTCTATGGCCGGCCACCATAGGATCCCCCCTATAAGTATCAATACTTGTTCATCTTGCCTCTTTTTAATATCAACAAAGAAACCCTAATCTTGTTCTTCCCCAATTTATTCCACTTTATCCAAATTGATCCCAAATTGAGTCAAATCAATTGCATCATCACCCTCTACTGTAGTGAAAGCTAGTGGAGGCTTGCTAGCAAGGATTTGAGGAGCTTTGGGCATTAGGAGATTGAAGGAGGATTCTCATTCTAGGCCTATTCTTTGAGATTTACTCTCAATAGGTAAAACCCCTCAAATTGATTCAAATTTCCATTTTGTTTTCATAGATGTATTCATTTAGGTATACCCTAGTTGTACACTATGTTTGGTAGGATTTTGTGTCCATTTGGTATGCGTATCGGACACGTATCGGAGTCCTTTATATTGTGTTTGATGAAATGCCACAGTGGAATTTTTTTTTCTTATTTTTTATAAATAATTACATGCATGTTTGCGTAGCCCTTAGCATGAAGATCACGAATCACTAACACTGTGCTGGATTCTGTGTCGTGTCCGTGTCCAAATAGGACACGCACGTGCTGTACGAGATCTCGCGCGTGTGTCCTGCTACCACACTGCTATTTCTCTTGACACAGGCTAAGTGGACACGCACCACTTGGTGGACACCTTGGGACAGTGACTGTCAGGTCATCCCTAGAGTCTCATACGACCTCGTGTCGTGTCGGACACAAAAACACACCCGTACTGGGTTTATACTGTTCTGTACGCAGTAGTTTTCGACCACTGATACGCGTGTCTTATCGCGTCCAGGCACGACGTTGATACGTGGCGACATGTCGGATGGCAAACCCTATACCTGGGCTAGGTGTGGACGCAAACTCGTGGTGTCTTGTGGCCTGTGTCGTGTCCAGTTCGACTCGAACACGCCGCAGGAGCCTGTGCACCTGCAGTTTACGGATACTATATAATTTTGGTATTTGACACCTCGTGTCCAGCTATGTGGACCCGAGAACAACCCCCCTGACACGTATAATGTTGACTCATCTCTGCACATAATTTATTTTAGGTTTTGATTGGTTTTCGAATTCAAATTTGATACTGTGATACCTGAGCATGAGATATTTTTTGAATGTTAATATCAAAGATTTTAATATTATTTCAAACTATGTTTTAGATGTAAAAACTGAGTATTAAATGTACATGATGTGTCGAGTTCATGGTATCTTAATGTTTCAACTGAGACATGTATAATGAAGATTTAAACTGAGAATGATTGAACATATGATTTACCTGAGATAATGCAATAAGTAAACCTAAGAACTTAAAATAAAAAAAAACTGAATGTATACTTTAAAACCTGAGTTAGTTTTATGAAACTGAGATTACCTTTACACTGTCAACTTAGTTTGTATTCTCAGGATTAGTTTGAGTTTACATTAAATGTAAACCTAGGAATGTTTGGTTACTTGAAACCTGGGTTTGGAAAATGAAACCTGAGATTCGAATGGATATATGAAACCTGGGTTGAGTCTTGAAAACTAAATATGTGTTGTGAAAATTTAGTTTGATAGTTGTCACGTCCAGAACCAGAATACCGAAAAGCGGGAGAATGACTCAGCCAGCTACGTATTACGGGTAGAGGAATACCGTATAATACGATCAATGCTGTCTAAGAGACGAGGGGGTGCATACTACATGAAAGTCTCACTATGGTCACTCAACACTATTGTCTCATTCATTCAAACAAGAAGCAATAATAGAGAACATGTAAGATAAAGCAGTAAGGCGTCCCAAACGCTTAGTCAAAATTTTCTTGAGACCTGGCTGTACAAAACATAGCCAGATGGTATAGTAAGGTATACACAAACGTTATCAGCTGCAGTCTGACTTAGTTACAATTATGTAAAAATAAGTACAAGACAATCCGACCAACATGTCGGTGCTAAGCGACAAAATATAAAGTAGCAAAATGAGCGGGGAAGTAAATAACCCACTCGTATCCTCCTGCGATCATCCCTCTAGTATTGACCATCTTGGAGGTAGAAGCAAGCTGAGTCCTCAGAAACTGGCTCTAAATCTGGCCATGCAAAACCAGAGAGGTTAGACCTCTAATAGCAAGTACCACAAGGAAGCACGACATGAGAATTAAAACCCGTAATAAGAGTTAAGAATATAATAATAAGTCTCCGCTTGCTACTGGGGTTCACACAACATCACGACACTTTAAACCAACTTTCCAACCAAATAAGGACAGAAGTTGACCCGTCATGTCCTGACATTCTGATCATCTCAGTAGTTAACAGAGTAGGTACAGTACACAAACAAATCGATTTAAACGGTCATGCAACTACTACGGCTTGCTACTGTAAGTTCTAATTTACCCTGGAAATATGCAATAAGGGATTCCTCAGTTCTCACAATGTGTTGTTTGCCATAAAATATAAAAAAACAGAACAATTATCGGAGGACTGGACTTTTACTTCACAATACAAACTCGCTTGTACAAAGAAAGCCTAGGGACGAAAACCTAGGTACAGCAATCTAAGTACAATTGTTTATTTTAGATTCTGGGGGGTAACGGTAGAGGCTCGGGAAAGCGATGGTAGCTCTGCCTTACTCCTTGGACGATCGGATGCAGCCTTGGCTCCGGAGAAGAAATGCTCTCAAGATGCTCTCTGTGCGTGCCTTTGTCTCTCTGCTCTCTCTTCTCAAGACTCTCCAAGTGCTCTGGTGCTCTTCAAAAAAAGTTCTCTTCACAAGGGAATGGCACCTTGCTATTTATAGGAGTGGGATACAATCATTAGGGTTTGCAATGATTGCCTCCTTGATAAGTCGGCGGTTAAGGATCAATTAATCTGGGCCCTTCATTCTGATTGTAGCAAATCTAGGTAATTAATGTAGATTGCATCAAATATCTGTGGGAGATAAATGTTGATTGCCATGAATATTTACGACTTGTGATGGCTTGCCACGTGTCTAATTTGCTCGATTTGACTTGATATGGGCAATTATAATGATTGCAACAAATCTGATTTTGTTAGGATTTATTAGCACCCATAATTCTAAGAAGATAAGACTGCCACGTGTCTCAATCATCGTAAAAAGCGCCACGTGTCTCAATCATCGTAAAAAGTGCCACGTGTTCTCTATTGGGTTATCTTGGCAGAGCCGCATATGAGTGGGCCGCATGAGGATGAACGGCCGCATGAAGATGGGCAGCCGCAGGGGGAGGAACAGCCACATGAAGATGGACAGCCGTACGAGGATAAGCAGCCGCATGCTAATAGGCGGCCGCATAAAGGATGCAGCCGCATAAAGATGGGTGGCCGCATGAAGGGGGCGGCCGCATAAATACAGCAGCCGTATGCCTCGGGACTCGGTGGATTCAGCCAGCTGTGAAAAGATTTTCTCCTCTTCCCTAGGAACACGCCTTTATGTCAGTCATTATTGCGCCTTTATGTCAGAACTGTTATTTGTCAGAGCTGTCAGCCGTCAGGGCATTAAATGCAGCCAAAGATGAATGGAGAAGCTATTGAAGGCCACGTGGCTCTGGGTCTATCCGAGCCGTATAGATGGTCGAGCCGCATGGGCTCTCTGAGCCGCATGGAGATCCTTGGTCGCATAGACCTTTCTTTATTCTTTTTCCATGCTTCTACAAGACCTCCTTCAAAGTTTTCAATTTGCAAAATTGAAATACTTTGAATAAGAAGCATGGCTATGTATAAACTTCTCTGGCCGCATAGGGTGTTCGGGCCGCATGAACGTCCCAACCGCATGGCCTCCTCAGCCACCTGTCCATCTGAGCCGCATTGACCAACCAGCCGCATGGACTGTCTGGCCGCATAGGCTGTCTGGCCGTATGGGCTCCTCGCCACGTGTGTGTGTCATTAATTGCCTTTAATTCGTTTTAGCACTGTCTTTTGGGGAAAATCCCAAGGGTCGGCTCATTAAATCTTTGGATTTTATGTCCTGGGTGAATCTCCTTTACGAGAGAGGGGACAAAATCCGAGGAGTCGGTTTCGTTTTGCCTGTGGCACACGACCCGAAGCGGTTATTGGTCTACGTGTCCCCTCTATTTTATCCTCCTATAAATAATAGGAATTAAGAGAAGAAACTTCTTTACTCTCTCCTTCAATTTAAACCTTCTATGCCCCGATTGTTATCCTCTTCTTCGATCACCGATGGCTCCCAAGAAGACTGTTACGGCGAAGGGTAAGAAGGCGGCGTCTTCGTCGACTGCGGCGGCGAAGGACAAGAAAGTTGCTTCTACTTCGACGGTGGCCGCTCCTCCGCCAGCTGACGTACCCGCAGTTCACCCTGACGTCTACCCCCTATTGCTGGTAAGGACGTTATGTGAGTTTAAAACCCTAACTGCTGTGGCTACGTCGCATGCTTTATGCGCGAGCCTTCATCTTCATGTGTGCCGCATGTACATCTCATGGTCGAGCCGCGAGCCGCATGAGAATCGTTACTGTGGCCGCATACGCACTTCGTCAACGAGGCCGCATAAGCTGTGCTGAGCCACATAAACTCGCACAAATTTATTTGTCACGTGAACCGCATGAACTTATCCGAACTCTGAGAGCCATATGAGAGCACTGCCGCATGAACCTTCGCTGGACGGAGCCGCATAAGTGTTTTTCTGAGTTGAGCCGTATGAGGCTCCATTAAGTTGGAGCCGCATAAGCTCAAAAACACCCATCAGTTCTCTTTGTCTATCTTTTTTAACTTATTTTCTTTTGTCTTCATTTTTCAGTGAATTTCCCAGTTAATGCTGCGTGGGAACGTCTAGTGGGTCGTGCTCAAGCCGCTATTGGCTAAAGGTACGACCAGATAGTTCGGTATGTGGCAGACCAGCTTCCTAGTGACGAGCCTTTGACGAGGTTAAATGCCCTCAAGAACCAACCCTTTGTAAACCCACTAAATTTCTACTACGATTTTTTTTATATTTTTTTATTTTGTATTTCGTATCTATACGTCGCACACGAGTTCGTTTTGTCGTATTTATGAAGCATGCGAGATTTGCGTTCGTAAATTCTCGACGAGGGCGAATATGTGTCGAGGTACATATGTTAGAAAAAAAAATATTTTTATTATATTATAAATTTTATTTTTCTCATGTTTCAACAAAGGTGATAAATATTTATATTTTTGTATAAAAAGGTTATTTTATTCGTCGTTTACAAATAAATTGGGATTTGAAAATTATGGTTTAATATTTTACGAAATGTAAAATTTGCCTATTAATATATTTTGTTATTTATAAAAGCTGGTTCATAAATTAATATTTAAATATTTATCATGATTTTCGAAATTAATATTTACTATATTTATTTAATTATGAAAATAATATTTGAGATTATGTTAAATTTAATATTTGATTAAATATGGTAAATTAAATTGCAAAAGATTTTATTCACTGTATTTAAATTATTTTAAATTAAAAATAGAGTTTATTTAGAGTGGATTTGATTGGATTGAATTATTTTAATCAATTTGAATTAATAGGTGATTTATCCGATTGGGATTTAAACAAATCCCAATTCCTATCCAACTGGAAATTCCCACCTCCTATATAAGGAGAGGTACTCCTCCAATTTCTACACCACACATCGTGCATCGTGTCTGTGACAACCAAATCTTATTTCAGTTATTTACATTCATCCATCTCGTGTCGGAACACACCCCCGACACGACACACCCGATACCGTCGAATAATTCTAACCCTACACAGCATCCCCGCCACCCGTCTCCGTCACCATCATCATCCCGATCACCGTCACCACCATCCACCATTACCATCACCTTCACCATCACCCCTCCTTCCCGACTTCCAGCCCAGCCATCTGCCGCCAACCCTCTCCCTGTCGACACAACACCAACACAAAAATCACTACCACCAAAACCCCCAATTCGGCATCACAGCAACCACACCGCCCCGCCACGGCCGACACCGCCCCTAAAATCCGAGACAACACCACCAGAAGAAAGTAAGAAAAGGGGGGAAACCTTACCTTGCCTCCCCGCACCGTTGGGCCAAACCGCCAGTGCCGGACCGGAACCCTAGCACCTCCGGCACCGATTTGCTGCCCGAATCCGCCCTCCTAGCCAGCGCCTACGTTTGTGCACGCCGCCGGCGAGCCGGCGCCACCACGAACGCGTGTAGCCGCCGCGCCACCGCGTGGCTCTCTCTTCGCCGAACTCCGAGCGGCCCACCGAGTCACCGCCGCTCCAGATGGCAGCAAACCCACGCTCAGGTCATTCGCCGCCCCATCTGCCACGTTGATCGACGAGATGAGCAGCCCGCTCCGACATCCACGCCGGCGCCCAGAGCCGCCGGCGTCTGTCTTCCGCCCTCCGTACGCAGATGTCCCGCCGCGCCTCGCCACCGCGGGCAACCCCAGATCCGGCACCCCCTCCCTCCTTCCTTCGCCGCGGTCTCCTCCACCGTCGGCGTCGTCGGCCACGACGCCGGAGCCCGGCCGAAGTCACTGGTAAAACCTTTCCTCTGCTCCCCCTCTCACTCTTCTCTCTCTCTCCATCTCACCGACTAAAATTAGGGAAAAGGTTTGCTGTAATGGGTTTTTAGGATTTGATTATTATTATTATTATTATTATTATTATTATTTAAAAAGGAATAAGTTATTGTTTATTATTATTATTTATCATCATTATTATTATTATTATCATTATTATTATGATTATGATTATTATTATTATTATTAATTGTATGTATTAGTTTAGATATTTTAGTATCATGGGTAGATATATATATAAAATATATATCAAATATTTTTATTATAATAAATGGTTTAAATATATAATTGTTCAAGAAATGTTATTGTTCAAAAAAATGTTTTTATTATAAAATGTAGTTTCTAAAAATATAAAGTAACTCGTAAGAATTTCAAATATTTTCTAGAAATTATGTTAACCAGTAAAGATGTACTTTTTAGCTAGGAAATTTATTTTAAAAGTTTTCTTGCCTAAAAATCGATTCTTGAAATTTTCTAACAAAAATTTGTCTTCAAAACAATAAGGGGCGTAAATTCTAAAACTAGAATAAATATTTAGTTACTCCTAAAATTCCTCCTATTTTCGTCGTCGATCATGACTAATCACATGTTCCTATTCTCTCGTAATTTTGGACCATTGCGTCGACCATGGCTAGTGGACTATTGGGACATGTCAGAGAACACCGCACCATACCAGGCGACACACCAGGCAAGATACCTTGCCATTATACTGTTTATTTTTAGTTTGCATTTTATTACATATTACTATTCATTTATTTCTAGTTCTTGATTTACAGCATGCTCAGTAATATTAGATGTACTTTGTTATTTATCCTTTGATAGCATGTGGACCTAGAGTTAAGGGACTACCGTTGTAGTGTATTGCATATACCTGGACACAGTTGTACCACGAGGATGTGTGAGATGAGTATCATGTAGAGGTTCTTGCGTGTGGGCTGATCCCCATGTGCATGTGTTAGGGCTAACTGCTAATAGAGGTATAGTATGAGACTTAGCAGTTAGTAGAGAAACATGGTCGTGGATGCGACTTGACAGGTACATTGGGTGGGGAGAACAATACCTGACGTATGGGCTTCGATTGCACTTCCCTTGTAACCCGGAAGCTCCGCTGGAGATACGGGTATGAGCCTCTCAGGTTGGCCGCTGTCGTTTTTGAACGTCATGCACTTAGGTCACTGGTGCCCAAAAGGGGACTATACCAGATCCCAGTTACAGCCAGGGCTCATGCGTCGAAGGATTGTTTCTCATTTGTATGTTAACTTTAGTTTGGTTAGGTTACCTTATTTGTGTCTTGTCACTTTCTTTGATTGTGGCATATTTTATATTCAGTATTTATATGGCATGTTTATTGTATCTTGTTACGTCCCTCTGAGGACCTGGTTATCTCGCCAGGTGTGTGTTCTTGTTTTTTGTAGGTGTTCTAGCTGTGGCCATGATTGTCACTATTTCTTCGAGGATGATTGCGCTTTGATCGTCTTTGCTTCGCCCGTCAAACTCATTGTATTTTTCATGTATTTTTTCTTACTTGTTGGTAGTGGATTTGTCTCCGTCAAACGATTGTATACATGACAAATTCAAAGTTGCTTTTATATCACATTTATCTTTGTGGATGAGATTTAGTACCTTGGTTACTGTATTTTACAGCTTATGTATATATACGAGGGTCCATATACTTCGTATGTATACAGCTGGCATGATTACGTTCTAGTCCTTCTATTTTTGGGACTGGGGCGTTACATGTTTTTGTGGTGGCCCATGCAGGTCAAGTTTACCGTTTCAGTTACATGATTGAACCAAACGGACCTGCAATATAGGATTAGAGTTTAGAATCTCATCCACCTACTTGACATCCTTTCTTGACTTCAAATTCCGAACTCTCGTTCGATCTCCTTGATTTACATCTTGCTTGACTCCTTCTACCATAAATTCTTAGTTTCGTGTTTAGTAAGATGACTACACTAGTATATGCCATAGGTTAAACACATGGCTAGATGGATTGCATTAATAATTAGTATGCATGGAGATTTTATTTGAGCTATAAAGGTATTTATTTTCCTAGAAATATGATTTTTAGGATTAGTTAATTTCAAGTTGGGTAATAGCGTATTACCGCCTCCAAAGGATAGTTGGAATTTTATTTTGCTATTACATGGTGGTATACACAAAAGAATAGCTAGATCGAGAAAACAAATTTATGATTTATGATTTTTGGAAATTGTGAAATAGTTTATGATTTATTGGGATATGAAACCGATTTGAAAAATATCTTTAAATTGTGACACATGATTTATGATTAAGTTCAAGTTAGATTGAATATGTTAAAGTTTATCTCGAATTTATTAAAGTGTTTAAAATTTATAAGTTATGATTTTGTAAACGACTAGAGAATATGAAGGGTTTATGATTTATGGTTTATTAGAGAGCTTGAGGTTTTAAATTGATTCTACGATGTACGAATAATAAGTATTTAATTTTTAGCTTGAAGAGATAATGGTAAAAAAAAATTGTTTGAAATATTTTTTGGAAGATATGAAATCGACTTTAAAGGAAAATATTTAAAATTTGCTCATATGATCTATGATATATAAAGTTATTTAGATTTCGAGTCTTGATTATGGATATTTAAATTTTGGTGAAAAAAAAAGAAAATTACTTTTGAAGAGTAGTTGTGACTTATTGGAAGCTAGATATACACATTTGAAGGATATATAATTAAATTTGGGAGTTATTTAAATGTTCCATTTTGTAGTATAAAATTCGGTTGATAAACTCATTAAATAATGAGTTTAAGGTTTGGGGAAAAAATGATGAATTTATTTATTCGATTTACAAATTACGAGGATTGTTTGAGATTGACTAGAGATTTAAAATTTTGATTAAAATTGACAGTCTAAGATGACTGGAAAATCTTGGAGGAGTATCTTTGAAAGTTTATTGAGAAACTTACGAGGAACTTGAAATTTTAGATTAGATCATATATTGGTAGAAGACCAAGAAGCAAGTAAGGTCACCCTAGTGAGAAAGAAGTATTCCACATTAGATTGTCATGCCACCTATGATTATAATATTGCATATACACAAGTATAGTTAGTCATCTACGAAAACCATGTGACTATATCCTTGATTTACTCAATCTTCCCTCAAATCTAGATCTTTTATCGTGACCATCTAATTGTTTGGAACTTAGAAATGATTAGAACCATCCCCTTGACCATACCCTTATCTATGAGACTATTTTCTCCCTAGAAACTGTGTCTCTAACTTATTTTACCTTGATCTACGAGATTTCCTAATTATCTTTTTTTAACCTTTTATTTTTGGTGCATTAATTAGTATCTCATGAAAACCCACTTTCTATTTTTGATCATTTGGCGTTTCCTATCGTGACTTTGATATTTGGAGCATAACACTAGATTTTTCCTTCCCACAAATTTCACATACAAAACCTAGACGAGCTCACCTTCATGTAGGTATATCATGTCCCACTAAAACATGTCCCCTTGTACTCTATTTTTATGGTACGACTTTCGGGCCATAAAGACTCAACTATAACCTATGCCATGGTACCGATATACTTCTGACTATATATTTGGACTCAATCTCGACTCAAATTTTCGGCCCGATTGCGATCTACTAAATCAGTTAAATGCTTAACCTTGTGTTTATCTTGACTGCTTAATCATTGTTATTTTATTTTTTTGTATTACCTTGATTTACTTAGGCCCATAACATCCTTATCTCTTCAATATTGCAACCCTTACTCTTTTTCCTTCTCATTAAATTGCTTTACTTACATTTCACTATGATTCCTCCATAGCTTATACAACCTTGTTCCTTGTATGATTCCCTTATGAGAATGACAGTTGATCATGACATTCTTGGGTTAGTAGAGGTTAGATGGGAGAACCCCACAACATGGATAAATACTACAGTTTGTTAAGATAATTACGAGATTACAAGGTATAGATGGGACATAAATGGGAATGTACAATAAATCTGAATCAATGAAGTAAGAAATGATATATTATGTTTTGATGAAACACTCGAGGATAAATAGACTTCGCGACTTTCAAATTTGTTTTGAGGTAACTACATATCGAGTCAAATTTTTTCTAAAGTGTTGATGGTTTAAGAACCAAAGTTATATATTAAATTTATGGATAAAATTTTTGATAAAGATAATGTTGGCGTTGCTTTCGATAACATATAGTGTTATGATAATATTAGTTTTCAAGGATAACTAATTGTTGAAGAAGGAAACCTTTATATTTTGATTAAGTTCTAAAATGATTATGAATAAGAAGTTAAGATGAGTTCATTTCTACCATCAAGAAACTGAGATTGTTGAAGAAGAAATTTTTGAGAGAGACTAATAAATATTTGAGGAAATTTTCAATTATGATGATAGAAGATTGAGTTATGAAGGTATACCATTAGTTTTCGAGATTTATCGAACATTGAAGATGGACTTTTATTTTGGTACCTATGGATGCAGTATACATTGACCAATAAATACAAATTTGTAGAAACTAGACTTTAACTTTTACTTGGGCCAAATTGGTTGAAAGTTTTGGAATTTTAATTTTAGAGGAAATTATGGCTTGGAAAGATATGTATAAGTGAGCTAGTATAATGGAGATTATGAATTCAAATTTGAGAACTATTTTATGACGAGATAGAGGAAGTTAGAATTATAATCATAGTGATTTTTGGTAACGGGACGTGGTACGAAAGAAATTAATGGAAAGAACGATTTATGATAAAAGAGATTACACGAATATTGATGATATTAAAGGATTAAGTAGTTTATTACCTACTTATGAGGTTGCCCCTTTTAAAGTTAGTGTTAAGGTTGATTGAGCTTAGTCATTGATCGATTGTCATGTGCATGATCGTAATATAAAACCATCGAAATTTTGCTCTAGTCGACCGAATGACACATTGCCATTAAATGTCACTAGTCTCCTCGGCGAATATTTCGTTTGCATTCTCGTGATCTCGTATACCTATTTGAACAAACACTTTCCATCCCCTTCGCCTTGCCTACCCTAATTTTTCCTAAATTTCGAGGACGAAATTCTTTTAAGTTGGGTAGGATGTAAACCCCCTAAATTTCTACTATGATTTTTTTATATTTTCTTTATTTTGTATTTTGTATCTATACGTCGCACACGAGTTCGCTTTGTCGTATTTATGAAGCATGCGAGATTTGCGTTCGTAAATTCTTGACGAGTGCGAATATGTGTCGAGGTACATATGTTAGAAAAAAATTATTTTTATTATATTATAAATTTTATTTTTCTCATGTTCAAACAAAGGTGATAAATATTTATATTTTTGTATAAAAAGGTTATTTTATTCGTCGTTTACAAATAAATTGTGATTTGGAAATTATGGTTTAATATTTTGCGAAATGTAAAATTTGCCTATTAATATATTTTGTTATTTATAAAAGCTGGTTCATAAATTAATATTTAAATATTTATCATGATTTTCGAAATTAATATTTACTATATTTATTTAATTATGAAAATAATATTTGAGATTATGTTAAATTTAATTTTTGATTAAATATGGTAAATTAAATTGCAAAAGATTTTATGTATTTAAATTATTTTAAATTAAAAATAGAGTTTATTTAGAGTGGATTTGATTGGATTGAATTATTTTAATCAATTTAAATTAATAGGTGATTTATCTGATTGGGATTTAAATAAATCCCAATACCTATCCAACTAGAAATTCCCACCTCCTATATAAGGAGAGGTACTCCTCCATTTTCTACACCATACATCGTGCATCGTGTCTGTGATAACCAAATCTTATTCCAGTTATTTACATTCATCCATCTCATGTCGGGACACACCCCCGACACGACACACCCGATACCGCCGAAGAATCCTAACCCTACACAGCATCCCCGCCACCCGTCTCCGTCACCATCATCATTCCGATCACCGTCACCACCATCCACCATTACCATCACCTTCACCATCACCCCTCCTTCCGGACTTCCAGCCCAGCCATCTGTCGCCAACCCTCTCCCTGTCGACACAATACCAACATAGAAATTACTACCACTAAAACCCCCAATTCGACATCACAGCAACCACACCTCCCCGCCACGGCCGGCACCGCCCCTAAAATCTGAGACAACACCACCAGAAGAAAGTAGGAAAAGGGGGGAAACCTTACCTTGCCTCCCTGCGCCGTTGGGCCAAACCGCCAGCGCTGGACCGGAACCCTAGCACCTCCGGCACCGATTCGCTGCCCGGATCCGCCCTCCTATCCAGCGTCTACGTTTGTGCACTCCGCCGGCGAGCCGGCGCCACCACGAACGCGTGTAGCCGTCGTGCCACCGCGTGGCTCCCTCTCTGCCGAACTCCGAGCGGCCCACCGAGTCACCGTCACTCCAGATGGCAGCAAACCCGCGCTCAGGTCATGCGCCGCCCCATCTGCCGTGTTGATCGACGAGATGAGCAGCCCGCTCCGACATCCACGCCGGCGCACAGAGCCGCCGGCGTCTGTCCTCCGCCCTCCACGTGCAGATGTCCCGCCGCGCCGTGCCACCGCGGGCAACCCCAGATCCGGCACCCCCTCCCTCCTTCCTCCGCCGCGGTCTCCTCTACCGCCGGCGCCGTCGACCACGATGTCGGAGCCCGGCCGAAGTCACTGGTAAAACCCTCCCTCTGCTCCCCCTCTCACTCTTCTCTCTCCCTCCATCTCACCGACTGAAATTGGGGAAAAGGTTTGCTGTAATGGGTTTTTAGGATTTGATTATTATTATTATTATTATTATTATTTAAAAAGGAATAAGTTATTGTTTATTATTATTACTTATTATTATTATTTATCATCATTATTATTATTATTTTCACTATTATTATGATTATCATTATTATTATTATTATTATTATTAATTGTATGTATTAGTTTAGATATTTTAGTATCATGGATAGATATATATGTAAAATATATATCAAATATTTTATTATAATAAATGGTTTAAATATATAATTGTTCAAGAAATGTTATTGTTCAAAAAAATGTTTTTATTATAAAATGTAGTTTCTAAAAATATAAAGTAATTCCTAAGAATTTCAAATATTTTCTAGAAAGTATGTTAACCAGTAAAAATATACTTTTTAGTTAGGAAATTTATTTTAAAAGTTTTCTTGCCTAAAAATCGATTCTTGAAATTTTCTAACAAAAATTTGTCTTCAAAACAATAAGGGGCATAAATTCTAAAACTAGTATAAATATTTAGTTACTCCTAAAATTCCTCCTATTTTCGTCGTCGATCATGACTAATCACATGTTCCTATTCTCTCGCGATTTTGGACCATTGCGTCGACCATGGCTAGTGGACTATTGGGACATGTCAGAGAACACCGCACCATACCAGACGACACACCAGGCAAGATACCTTGCCATTATACTGTTTATTTTTAGTTTGCATTTTATTACATATCACTGTTCATTTATTTCCAGTTCTTGATTTACTACATGCTCAGTGATATTAGATGTACTTTGTTATTTATCCCTTAATAGCATGTGGACCTAGAGTTAAGGGACTACCGTTGTAGTGTATTGCATATACCTGGACACAGTTGTACCACGAGGATGTGTGAGATGAGTATCATATAGATGTTCTTGCATGTGGGCTGATCCCCCATGTGCATGCGTTAGGGCTAAATGCTAATAGAGGTATAGTATGAGACTTAGCAGTTAGTAGAGAAACATGGTCGTAGATGCGACTTGACAGGTATACATTGGGTGGGGAGAACAATACCTGACGTATGGGCTTCGATTGCACTTCCCTTGTAACCCGGAAGCTCCGTTGGAGATACGGGCATGAGCCTCTTAGGTTGGCCACTATCGTTTTTGAACATCATGCGCTTAGGTCACTGGTGCCCAAGAGAGGACTATAACAGATCCCATTTACAGCCAGGGCTCATGCGTCGAAGGATTGTTTCTCATTTGCATATTCACTTTAGTTTGGTTAGGTTACCTTATTTGTGTCTTGTCACTTTCTTTGATTGTGGCATATTTTATATTCAGTATTTGTATGGTATGTTTATTGTATCTTGTTACGTCCCTCTGAGGACCTGGTTATCTCGCCAGGTGTGTGTTCTTGTCTTTCGCAGGTGTTCTAGCCGTGGCCATGATTGTCACTATTTCTTCGAGGATGATTTTGCTTTGATCGTCTTCGCTTCGCCCGCCAAACTCATTGTATTTTTCATGTATTTTTCCTTACTTGTTGGTAGTGGATTTGTCTCCGCCCAGCGATTGTATACATGACAAATTCAAAGTTGCTTTTATATCACATTTATCTTTGTGGATGAGATTTAGTACCTTGGTTACTGCATTTTACAGCTTATGTATATATACGAGGGTCCATATACTTCGTATGTATACAGCTGGCATGATTACGTTCTAGTCCTTCTATTTTTGGGACTGGGCATTATACCCTTCCACTTCCAATGTGCCATGATGAATTCGGGAAAGTTGGAAGGGGAATACCTGAAACCTGCATTCTTCTTTGGAGACGCTTTGACTGTAAAGAACAGTCAAGTTCTGGATATATCGGAGAACTGGAGCTTCATTTCTAATGGGATTGCGATCCGCATCCCTCAAATGGAGCATCATTTTCCACTATTTTGGTCCAATATGCTCCCGCCGGACAGAAAGATGGAAGAGTCTTTGACTCCTACCCGGAATGGGATATTTATGGACGACATCCATTACAACAACAGCATGAAGTCAGTATGTGCGATCAAGGTGCATGCCAGCCGTTATGTAATGGGATTGGCCCCGGATACTTTCTTGAATGTGTCGGGTTCCAATTTTACGTTTTCTTCAGCCGATACTTTCTTGAACCAACTTGCTCGGAAAGGCTCCTATCCAATCGGCCGGTTGGCACTCCCAAGTTGGATACACCCCATCCCCTCATGGATCAATCTGTCTATGTGGATCTCGTAAAAGTATGAGACTTTTCTACATGAGATTGGTCTTTATCATGCTATTCGGGGCACCAGCCACGGCTTACCTATAAATAAGAAATTATTCATAGCTTTGCTGGAGATGTACAACTGCCGTACGGGAACCTTCTATACCTCTGTAGGGGAAATGGGGCTTGCACTCCATGAGAAGCACGTGATTTCTAAACTTCCTTGGGGGGATGAAGCTTTTGAAGTATACACTCCTACGAATGAGGAGTTCGAAGAGCTGGAAGAACGATATCCGGGCTTCGTGGCTACTTATCAGAAAATACTGTGCCACTATAGTACGTGCCAGCAGATAGCCAAGAAGGAAAGCAGCTCGGAAGAGAATGCTCCCCATACTAAGGAATGGGTAAGCTATCTCTTCTCGACGGGAGCCTCAGGCCGAGTTACTTCCCTAAGTCCTCAATCCCGGGAGGCGGTTCAGGCTTTGATGTCGTCGACAAAGAGGGTGGCCTCCACCAGCGACAGATTTGGGAGTAAGTCCGACTCTTTTGGTTATTTTTATCAGGATACCCAAGAGCTATCAAAGAAGGCGCTCCTAGCAGGATTTTTGATGGTATGCTGCGGAATTACGTAGTCTCAGGAGGAGCTGGTTCTATTGAAAGGATCAGCCGTAATTTTATTCTCCCTGCTGTGAAGCTAGTTTTTAGAGTGAAACTAGGTCTTCTTCCGGCTATGGTGTGCAGCATACACCGTGGCCTCCATACTTTTACGTACAAGGTCATCGTCCGCGACGTGACAAAAGACTTCGAAAGGACTGAGCTGCCCTATCATTATCTGATGGGGTGGCTATTAATGCACTACCGATCTTTGATGAGACCGGGTTCTGAAGATGGCGTGATTGCTGATGATGCTTTTATCTTCCGTTATCGCAACGAGCCTTTGGAGTATGATACCATACGTGCCTGCCGAATGGCGCTAGCGAGAGCAGATAGGTACAACTTTTTCGTATCCGTCCCTCGTTTTACTGCTGAGGAAATAGCGGACGTACATCTCGACGGTATTGGTCCTCCTCAACTTCTAGACGGCCAGATGCTTTTGTGGTTGCGTAACATCCGCCCCGTCCACCTGGTATACCGCAATCGTAATGCTGTCTTCCTGGAACCTTACCTGCCCAGCAGGTTTGCTCGTCAGTTTGGGTACAACCAACTTTTTCTGGACAGTCCCAGCTCTTGTTTGGGTTTTGAAGGTAGCCTCCTTGACGGCATCAGGGCCTGGCATTACTATGATACATTCCATACTCGTGCCACTTTCTCGGTTCCTGCCATTGAGGCGTCGGTAGAGATTTTGTATATGGCGGCCTTGTGCCATGTCATGGCGAACAAGCTCCCCATTGGTTTTATCTCGGGTACCAGTTTTATTGTTGGTACTGGTTTGGATGAGAAGCCCCAAGGGGCCAAGACGAGGAAGAAGAAGAAGAATAGAGTCGAAGTGCCAGAACAGACTCCACCACTGCGGATAATGAGGACGAGGAACGTGATGCAGATAACTCTTCCTTCCCGGTGGAAGATGTTGGGGCAGATCAGCCACCTGTTTCGTTAAATGAGATAGTGGCAGATCAGCCACCCATCGTACCTGGTTCTGTACGGAAGCATAGCAGACAAATCTTCCCTGTTGGCGGTATTCTTCACTCCCAAAAATTGGCTGCGATCAGACATCGCAGGCTAACTATAAGGGAGAGAAGCGAGAAGGTCGACCCCGCTTCAGAGGTAAAGCGAGTTACTACCATTTTTATTCAGTTCTTCTTTTCTTCCAGTTTTGATCTTAATCATTTTCCTTCCCTCCCGTAGGTGTCAGAAGAAGAGGAATCTCAAGTTGCCGAGGTTGTGACTCGAGATGACGGGGGCTCCAATGAACCTGTCCCTAAAATTGCTGAATTTTATCAAGATGACGCTGATCGAGTCGTATCTCCCTCCGGGGTAGCTGGGACAGAAGAGCCAGCCGAATTTAACTTGGACGTCGCGGGTGAGGAGACCACGTCAGCTGCGAGCGAGCTGCAGCCTCCATGCTCCTCCCCTGGTAAGATAAGCCGAATCTTAACTTGCGAGGAGACCTATCTGCTCTATCATCACATCCTTCGGGTTACGTCGATTGATTGTTGCTCTGGACATACAGGTCCTGCCTCTCCAGTGTCGATGATGGACATTATTGAGACAGGTTTTGCTGAAGGGGCACTGGCGGAGAGGAGCGTACCCTCTCCCCTTCTGGCTCGTCTTGAGGGGCCAACCGCGGGCTCGAGTTCGGAAAGTCAGGTGGTGGGACAGCCGGGGCAGGGGACAATGGTCCTTGCGTCCTCTTCTGCTCAGGCGGCTCCAAGAGTCGACCTCTCTGCCCTGCCAAGTGTCCAGGCTCTTCGGGTGGCGGAGGAAGAATTAGCCGCTATCCGCGCATCGTTCCGCTCGGAATTTGTCTCCTTGGTGGCAAGTTCTAGCTGATCATGATGCTAGTCATTACAAAATACGGGGACTAGCAAGAGTTAAGTCAAACATGATCAACCCTAGGATTTGTTAATCATATTTACAGCCCGTAGGCAGACAGTAAGTAAAGTGCATCGAGCTAACAGGTGCTCGTCGGCTAAACGCCTCAAAAGAATAGTTTTACAATAGAGTGAGCGAAACAAAATAGAAAAAAAC
Organism: Iris pallida; assembly: GCA_029216955.1. Taxonomy (NCBI): domain Eukaryota; kingdom Viridiplantae; phylum Streptophyta; class Magnoliopsida; order Asparagales; family Iridaceae; genus Iris; species Iris pallida. The sequence goes on from JANAVB010010200.1 coordinate 1,104,825, forward strand.
CCACTCGTAGCCCGGGTTCCTTCTAGTCGCCACCATTGGGCTGGAAGTTCGGAAGATCCTCGGGAGCTGCTCCGAAATCTGGCCACACAAAACCAGCTGGGTCAACCCCAGAAAGAACAAGTGCCACAAGGGGGCCACGAAATAAGAACAAAAGCCAGCAATCAGCACAAGGAAATCTAATATTAAAACTAGAATTTATGAAAACATGTCAGGATGATATACGACGAGATAACCATGGAACTATTTCGATAGCCAGGTTACAACCCGTAAACCAAACAAGGACCGGGGTTGTAACCCTTCGTCTGAACATAACTTGGTTTCCCACCATTTATCGGCAAGAAATAAAGCAAGAAATCAAGACAGGGAGCAATCTTGTACTGGATCAAGACATGGCTAGACTGCTTATACCTCATTCAATCAATCACGGCCAAGCTAATACTACGGCTTACTACTTTAACTAACTAGGGTTATCACAGGCCTAATTACTAACAAGATGCAGTGAGATTGTTCTACAGCCACAAGCCCTACAGACCATCCAGGTTACCCAGGTAGAAAATTAGGGGTTAAATTCAGGTGGGTACATCGTGCGGGAGACAAATGTACCCTTAGGTGACTTAGAGGGTGCAACACGCGACGGTGTGCTGGAAATGTGCCCTACTCGACGGCAGGCTACAGATCCCAAGAGCGTCCAGGTAACGGGATTGCCTATAGCTGTGTCATCTCTTCATGACTACTGAGTTATTCTAGTTATTAACCTTAATCCATTTTAGTAGGTGCTCCTGACCGTGGTACTCAGGAGTCCCATCCTAGACATGATGTAAGACAGGACAAGTGGATTTGACAAGCAAGCAAGAAAGAATTACCCACGGTGTCAAGGCAGGTCAAGTTAAGCTAGCCGTCGCAACAGCATTAAGTTATCAAGATAAATCCTGTCAGGGTACTTGTCAGGAGTGCGCCACGATGGGCCACTATCATATCTAATAAAATATCAATATACAGGGCTATAGAAGAGCCAAGCTTAAAGAAATAAGACCAAAACTCCAAGAGCTAATGGGTTAAGCAAGGGGTTCAGGGTGTAGCGTACGCACAAGGGCACGCACAGCGTACGCGAAAAGTTACGCACGCAGGAGAGCTGCATACGCGAAAAGTCACGCACGTAGGAGAGCGGCGTACGCGAAAAGTCCCGCACGCAGGAGAGCTGCGTTCGCGAAAAGTCACGCAGGCAGGAGAGCTGCGTACGCGAAAAGTCACGCATGCAGGGGAAAGGATCTTCTTCTCCATGGCTGAGAAGAAGCTCTCATGGCTCCCAAAACTTCAAAGTATCACAACTTGTCCATCCGAACTCCAAATCTGGATTCCCAAAGTTCCAACCAGGGTGGAATTGAACTCTCTTCCACATGAAAACATCAAAACCCATAAAAATCCAACTTAAGTAGATCAAAACCATGCAAAACCGAAAATAAGGAAAACTTAGATCTAGAACAATGGAGACTCCAAATCACAAAATACCAAGTTCTAATGTTGATCACCATGTCCTAATCTAGCAAATGGACAAATAAAAGAGGGTTCTCATGTGGTGGCAAGGTGCACTTGCCTATGGGTGGGTGTTGTGTAGAGGAAGGAGAAGAGTGTTGTGTAGAGGAAGGAGAAGAAGAAATTAATGGAGGTTTATGAGGAGAGAAAAAAAGTTGGTGGAGTTTTAAAGAGGGTGGGATGTGGTGTGTTGAGGGTGGAGCATAGGCTAAGGTGTTCCAATGCACATTAAACCAAACCAAACCAACCCAACCAATTAAAACCGAGCCATGCCAAAGCCCAAAATACGAGAAATACCGAAATTCTACAAGTTGAAAAAAATAAAAATACATGCCAAAATCCAGATACGAGTATAAATACGAAATACGGGAAATACGGAAAATGAGGGTGACAACTCTACCCACCTTAAAAGAATTCCGTCCTCAAAATTTAATCAAGGAGCTAGAGATTGTCACGACAAGCTACATTAAGCACAGGCAAGTTACACTAAGCAGTTCAATCATACAATCATACAATGCAAGCAAGGAAGGGAAAACGTAAGGCATAAGAAAGACATTATACCTCACGAGTCAAACAGGTAGGGATATCGCGATCGGATGTCGTCCTCACGCTCCCACGTTGACTCACCTAGAGAGTAATGACCCCAAGCGACACAGACTAATTTAATAGTCTTGTTCTTGAGTATCTTCTCCCTCCTCTCCAATATAGACACGGGCCTCTCCTCATACGAAAGGTTGGTACCAACAACCAATTCCGAATGGTCTAGGATGTGGCTCGGGTCCGAAATATATCGTCGTAATTGGGACACATGGAATACATCATGCACCTCACTTAGCGACGACGGAAGAGCGAGACGATAGGATACATCTCCTACTCGCTCTAGAATATCGAACGGCCCTATATACCTAGGACTAAGCTTTCCTCGCACGCCGAAGCGAATGACGCCGCGGTTAGGCGAGATCCTAAGGAATACATGGTCACCGACAGCAAATTCTAAGGGACGCCGATGAGCATCGGCCCAATGGCGCTGGCGGTCCTGGGCAACTCGGAGGTGATCTCTGACCTTCCTGACCACTTCAACCGTCTGGGAAATCAATTCGGGTCCGAGCATCTGTCTCTCCCCGACATCGTCCCATGCTAGCGAGAATCTGCACTTCCTGCCATAAAGAGCCTCGAAGGGTGCCATCTGGATACTGGCCTGATAACTGTTGTTGTACGAGAATTCCACCAGGTACAGATGATTCTTCCATGGACCACCGAAGTCAAGGGTACATGATCTCAACATATCCTTAAGAGTCTGGATTGTGCGCTCTGATTGACCATCCGTCTGCGGGTGATAAGCTGAGCTGAATTGAAGGCGAGTCCCCAAACTCTTCTGCAAGCTGCGCCAAAAGTGTGATGTGAATCTTGAATTCCTGTCCGAGGTGATGCTGACTGGCACACCGTGAAGCCTGACGATCTGCCTGAGATACATCTCTGCTAACTGCGCCGTCGACTGTCCAACTCGGAATGAAAAAAAGTGTGCCACCTTGGTAAGCCTGTCCACAATTACCCAAATAGCATCTCTGCCGGCCGGAGATCTGGGCAATCCGGTCACGAAATCCATGGTTATATGTTCCCATTTCCATTCTGGGATCGGTAAGGGTTGAAGAAGTCCAGCGGGCCTCTGATGTTCAGCTTTAACCTGTTGGCAAACCAAACACCGAGAGACAAACCGGGCTATCTCCCTCTTCATGCCATTCCACCAGAAATGCTGACGAATATCACGGTACATCTTTGTACCACCCGGATTAATAGAATACTGTGAACTGTGGGCTTCTGCCATGACTTCCTGTCTGATATCTCCACTGGGTACACAAAGACGAGTGCCGTGCCGAAGTGTACCGTCTTTATGGATACCTAACTCTGGCCTTCTTCCTGCTTCATACTCTGCTCTGAGTCGCTGGATCTTAGAATCTGTTGACTGCGCCACCCGGATTCTCTCAACTATGCTGGACTGAACCTGTAGGCTGGCCATCAATGCCACGCTGGTTGGAAGAACCACTTCAATTCCCATCTTTTGAAGATCTGCCAATAATTCTGGTTGCGCCGTCAGGAAATAAACTCCGGCTCTCCTACTCAATGCATCTGCTACAACGTTGGCCTTCCCGGGATGATACTGCAAATCCACATCATAGTCCACCAGTAGCTCGAGCCATCTTCTCTGCCGCATATTAAGGTCCTTCTGGGTGAAAACATACTTCAGGCTCTTATGATCAGTAAAGATCTCCACTCTATCTCCGTACAAGTAGTGTCTCCACAACTTCAAAGCAAACACTACCGCCGCCAATTCCAAGTCGTGGGTCGGGTAACTCTTCTCATGATCACGTAGTTGACGTGACGCATAAGATATTACCTTCCTATGCTGCATCAAGACACACCCCAATCCTCTGCCTGAAGCGTCGTAATAAACTGTGAATCCTCCGGTCCCATCTGGAAGGGTGAGAATGAGAGCTGTTATCAAACCTCGCTTCAACTTCTCAAATGATTCCTGACACTCTACTGTCCAAACAAACGGCACATCCTTGCGAGTCAACTGGGTCATCGGCTCTGAAATCCTTGCAAAATCTGAAACGAACCGCCGGTAGTAGCCGGCCAATCCAAGGAAGCTGTGAACCTCTGCCACTGAGCTGGGTACCGGCCATGACTCGATAGCCACAATCTTCTGGGGATCCACTTCCACTCCTCCTCGGATAATGATGTGACCCAAGTATGAAATGCGATCGAGCCAGAATTCGTATTTACTGAACTTGGCGTACAACTGATGCTCCCTAAGCGTCTGGAGGACGACTCTGAGATGCTGCTCATGCTCTGCTTCACTCTTGCTGTAGACCAGGATGTCATCTAGGAACACGATCATAAATTGATCCAAGTAAGGCATGAAAATGCGATTCATGAGGTCCATGAATATGGCCGGCGCATTGGTCGCTCCAAAGGGCATAACAAGGAACTCCCAATGTCCATACCTCGATCTGAATGCTGTCTTCGGGATGTCCTGCTCTCTGACTCAGATCTGGTGGTATCCCGACCGCAAGTCGATCTTCGAAAACACTGAAGCCCCTCTGAGCTGATCAAACAAGTCATCTATCCTCGGAAGAGGGTATCTGTTCTTGATTGTCACCGAATTCAAGGTACGATAATCAACACATAGCCTGGACATACCATCCTTCTTTTTTACAAGAAGCATCGGGGCCCCCCAAGGCGATCCACTTGCACGGATGAATCCCTTGGTCCTTAGTTCTTCAATCATCTTGTATAAAATCTCCAACTCTGAAGGCGCCATCCTATAGACTCGCTCTAATACTGGTGCTGTCCCGGGAATCAAGTCTATAGTGAACTCAATCTCCCGTTTCGGCGGCATCCTTGGAAGCTCCTCTGGAAAGACATCTGGCAACTCTTCGACTATCCGGGGTAACTGTACTGCCGTTACTGCCATCCGCAATGCTGGGGAAGATGGCTCCACTGCGCCTCTGGAAAACGAAAACTCTGGCTTGCCGGGGATACTAAAGACAACTCTGCCAATATGGCAGCCTATCCTAGCATACTGGTTCCTCAACCAATCCATGCCTAGGACTACATCATAGTCTGCCATAGGAAACTCTAAGAATCTAGCGGGGAACTCCCTACCGCTAACTACGATCCGACACGAGGAAAACACTCGATCTACTCCCATAAGGCCATTACCAGTAAGTATATTGAGCCTCACTGATAATGACTCAGGCTCCAATCCTATTCGTGTCGCGAATCGTGCAGACATAAATGAATACGATGCACCAGAATCAAATAATACAGACACTGGAGAGGAGTTGACGAGAATAGTACCTGCCACAATCTTACTTGGTGTAACTTCTTCTTCCATAGCCATCATCATGGCCTGACCTTGTCCCCTGGCTGCTGGTCCCCTCTACTGGAAACCTCTCTGCCTATTCTGGGTCTGAGCTTAGGCTTGTGCATACTGCTGGGGATGCTGTTGCTGGAATGCCTGAGACTGAGGCGGCAAGGGCCTCGAAGACTGATACTGCTGCTGCTGAACTGGTGCTGGGGCCGGTCCTCTCACCGAAGAGCTAGAAGGGTTGGATGCTGATGAACCACCCCTATTCGGGGAAGCCCCTATCCTATGATCTGCTGTTCCACAAGCCAGGCATAATCCCTGCGCCCTGCGACAGTCTGCCACCACATGCCCTGGCTTCCCGTAATGAGAACATCCCATCGTGGAAGTCTGCTTCTGTTTCTGCTTCTGCGGGTACGTTGGGGTCGAATGCTGAACCGACGTTACTGAGGCCGCCCGCCTCAGAGTCCCAATGGTCTATCCCCTAGCTGTCGGGGCTAGACCTGATGATTGGTGCATCTGACTGTGGGACCGCTTCCTACCTCCGATCCTATCCACGATCCTCTGGAAGGTGTACTCATGCCTCCTAGCTGCTCTCAAGACTGCATCGAACGTGTGGTGCTCGAACTGCTCAACCGCCAACAAGATCTCCAAATGCAGTCCCTGCTGGAACCGCTGGGCCCTATCAAACTCGGTCGCCACCAAGGTGGGGGCAAACCTACTGAGTCTAGAAAACTCCGATGCATAACTGTCGACTGTTCTGCCTCCTTGCTTCAAGTTGGTAAATCTGGTCTGCAGGTCGTACCGAGCCACAGCATCGAAATACTTCATCTGAAATCTCTCTCTAAACACTGCCTAGGCAATGGGTGCCACTAATCCCATGGCTTGTGCCGCCCACCAACTGCGAGCCAAGTCCAACAACTGCAGGCGTACCACCGCCACCTTCTCATTCTCGGGTGTCCTAGCTGCTTCCAGAATCACCTCGGTATCCTGAAGCCATGCATCCGTGGCAATCGCATCCTCGCTGCCGTCGAAGAAAGGAGGGTTCAATCGCTTGAAGCTGTTAGCCGCCTGGTTCCCTGGATGTCCGCCTCGGGTCAAAGCATCTTGAACTGTCTGGTGCAGGGCGTCGCTTCGACGATCCTGGAAAGCTATCAAGGTTTTGATGAGGCCTACTAAGGTACCATCATCTAGTTCTGTGGGCTGGACGGGCCGAACTGGTGACTCTCCTCCAGTAGGTATCACTCTGGAGGCGACTCCGAAATGCTGGGCTTGATCTCCAGGTTGCTGCTGGTCCACGGGAGGTGCTCTTCCTTGCTGATCGGCAGGGTCAGGTACAGTGCCGCTGAGAAAGACGACACAGGGAAACAATAAGGAAGGACCAGGACAGATCAACGATACAAGCATGTAATCAGGGCAAGAATTTCGGGGATTTGAAAATACGACGGAGATCAAGGGTGAATACTGATTGAGACATCTATTCGGTAAACCCTCACATTTCTTGATTGACAAGACCTGCATGGGCCATCACTTAAACCGTGTCACGCCCCAGAACCAGAATACTGGAGAGCGGGGGCAGACATAGCCAGCTACGTATATTGAAATAGAAGACCACCTCGATATACGGTCACGGCTGTCTAGAAATATGAGGGTTTACTACAAGCCAACAGTCTCTTATGGTCATGAACAAGCCTAATGTCTCAATCACAAGCAAGTAAGTCAAGTCACAAGATGTATGATCATTAAATATACAATAATAAGGCGTCCCAAATATCACATATTCAGCTGATCATGAAGCTAGTCATTACAAAATACGAGGACTAGCAAGAGTTAAGTCATACATGATCAACCCTAGGATTTGTTAATCATGTTTACAGCCCGTAGGCAGACAGTAAGTAAAGTGCATCGAGCTAACAGGTGCTCGTCGGCTAAACGCCTCAAAAGAATAGTTTTACAATAGAGTGAGCGAAACAAAATAGAAAAACCCACTCGTAGCCCGGGTTCCTTCTAGTCGCCACCATTGGGCGGGAAGTTCGAAAGATCCTCGGGAGCTGCTCCGAAATCTGGCCACACAAAACCAGCTGGGTCAACCCCAGAAAGAGCAAGTGCCACAAGGGGGCCACGAAATAAGAACAAAAGCCAGCAATCAGCACAAGGAAATCTAATATTAAAACTAGAATTTATGAAAACATGTCAGGATGATATACGACGAGATAACCATGGAACTATTCCGATAGCCAGGTTACAACCCGTAAACCAAACAAGGACCGGGGTTGTAACTCTTCGTCTGAACAGAACTTGGTTTCCCACCATTTATCGGCAAGAAATAAAGCAAAAAATCAAGACAGGGAGCAATCTTGTACTGGATCAAGACATGGCTAGACTGCTTATACCTCATTCAATCAATCACGGCCAAGCAGATACTACGGCTTACTACTTTAACTAACTAGGGTTATCACAGGCCTAATTACTAACAAGATGCAGTGAGATTGTTCTACAGCCACAAGCCCTGCAGACCATCCAGGTTACCCAGGTCGAAAATTAGGGGTTGAATTCAGGTGGGTACATCGTCCGGGAGACAAATGTACCCTTAGGTGACTTAGAGGGTACAACACGCGACGGTGTGCTGGAAATGTGCCCTACTCGACGGCAGGCTACAGATCCCAAGAGCGCCCAGGTAACGGGATTGCCTGTAGCTGTGTCATCTCTTCATGACTACTGAGTTATTCTAGTTATTAACCTTAATCCATTTTAGTAGGTGCTCCTGACCGTGGTACTCAGGAGTCCCATCCTAGACATGATGCAAGACAAGACAAGTGGATTTGACAAGCAAGCAAGAAAGAACTACCCACGGTGTCAAGGCAGGTCAAGTTAAGCTAGCCGTCGCAACAGCATTAAGTTATCAAGATAAATCCTGTCAGGGTACTTATCAGGAGTGCGCCACGACGGGCCACTATCATGTCAGGTTGGTCATGTCAGGAGTGCACCACTACGGGTCACTGTCGTGTTATGATAGTTCCTTGTCATACCATGCCATGTACAATAGTCATTCCAAACATATTAAGTAAAATCAAGTTCATGACAAAAGGCGTAAGGATATAAAATAGGCATAAAATATCTAATAAAATATCAATATACAGGGCTATAGAAGAGCCAAGCTTAAAGAAATAAGACCAAAACTCCAAGAGCCAATGGGTTAAACAAGGGGTTCAGGGTGCAGCGTACGTACAAGGGCACGCACAGCGTACGCAAAAAGTCACGCACGCAGGAGAGCTGCGTACGCGAAAAGTCACATACGCAGAAGAGCGGTGTATGCGAAAAGTCACGCACGCAGGAGAGCTGCGTACGCGAAAAGTCACGCACGCAGGAGAGCTACGTACGCAAAAAGTCACGCACGCAGGAGAGCGGCGTACGCGAAAAGTCACACACGTAGGAGAGCTGCGTACGCGAAAAGTCACGCATGCAGGGGAAAGGATCTTCTTCTCTATGGCTGAGAAAAAGCTCTCATGGCTCCCAAAACTTCAAAGCATCACAACTTGGCCATCCGAACTCCAAATCTGGATTCCCAAAGTTCCAACCACGGTAGAATTGAACTCTCTTCCACATGGAAACATCAAAACCATAAAAATCCAACTTAAGTAGATCAAAACCATACAAAACCAAAAATAAGGAAAACTTAGATCTAGAATAATAGAGACTCCAAATCATAAAATACCAAGTTCTAATATTGATCACCATGTCCTAATCTAGCAAATGGACAAATAAAAGAGGGTTCTCATGTGGTGGCAAGGTGCACTTGCCTATGGGTGGGTGTTGTGTAGAGGAAGGAGAAGAGTGTTGTGTAGAGGAAAGAGAAGAAGAAATTTATGGAGGTTTATGAGGAGAGAGAAAAAGTTGGTGGAGTTTTAAAGAGGGTGGGATGTGGTGTGTTGAGGGTGGAGCATAGGCTAAGGTGTTCCAATACACATTAAACCAAACCAAACCAACCCAACCAATTAAAACCGAGCCATGCCAAAACCTAAAATACGAGAAATACCAAAATTCCACAAGTTGAGAAAAATAAAAATACATGCCAAAATCCAGATACGAGTATAAATACGAAATATGGAAAATACGAGAAATGAGGGTGACAATACCTAGAACAATTCCACGGCAAGGTGATCATGGACGTTCCGGGTATCGGAAGAAAGAATGCCATGGAGCAGCTGGGCTCCCGGGGCATGATGAGGAATGATGTGCATATACTAAGAAAATTAGCACAGCATTTGTAGTCAACAGAGGACATTTGTGGGCCTATTATCCTTGGTGTACCCTGGTTCAGGATACGAATAATAAGACGAGAGAGAACCAACATACTTACTTAGAGGTAATGAGGACATGGCAAGTATGAGGGTTTTACCGTGGAGTTTTCCTACTCAGAGGTAATGAGGACATGGAAGGAGTGGACTCAACGGAGGATATTTGTGGTCAACAGAGGACATTTGTGGACCTATATATTTACTCAGAGGTAATAAGTCGAGGGAGAACCAACATATTTACTCAGAGGTAATGAGGATATGGCAAATATGAGGGTTTCTTCGATGGAGCCTTCCCACTCAGAGGTAATGAGAACATGGCGGGAGTGGGATCCATGAAGGGGTACATAGGACGACTCAGAGGTAATGAGGACATGGAAGTTCTATGTAGAGGGGTGATTTGTTTTTGGCGGAAGTAAAACGACTCAGAGGTAATGAGGACATGGAAGTTCTATGTAGAGGGGTGATTTGTTTTTGGCGGAAGTGAAACGACTCAGAGGTAACATCGACGTGGTCGTTTTAAAAATTTTGTGGATCTGTTACCCTTTTTGTGCACTGAGAGTGCGGGTAGTGGATCATGAGGGAGGAGCTCTTTCAGAGAAATAAGTTCAGGGGTATGGTCATACATGACTTACTACCCAAAAGAGTGACCGGAATGTAAGTTCAGAGGCACCTACGGGTACATAACTTGATAATCTGCAATATTTAGAGGAAGAATATGAGTTCAGCGGTACTGGAGGGTACATAACTCAACAATCTGGGATATTTTGGAGGAAGAATGTGAGTTCAGCGATACTGGAGGGTACATAACTCGACAATCTAGAATTTCGAAAATGTGAGTCCAGCGGTACCGGCGGGTACATGACTCAATAACCTGGGATTTTTGTGAATGTGAGTTCAGCGGTACCGACGGGTACATAACTCAATAATTTGGAGTGTTGTGGATGTGAGTTCAGTGGTACCGGCGGGTACATAACTCGATAATCTGGAATTTGGAATATGAGTTCAGCGATACCAGCAGGTACATAACTCAATAATCTGGAATTTGGGAGAATGTCGTTTAGACATAATATTTCTTCAGGAACTTGCCGTTGACGGACAACATGAGCAAGTCCCGTTTTGTTTTGCGAGGCGGTAAGCACCGTTGGAGAATACGGCCTCAATGATAAATGGACCTTCCCATTTTGGCTGGAATTTGCCAGCGGTTTTGTGAGTCATGACCATCAGCCTCCGAACTACCAGAACGAGATCGTCCACTTGGAATGTTCTGATTTTAACTTTCTTGTTGAAGGCTCCGGAGATGCGTGCTTGGTAAAGCTCGATTCATTGCTGAGCCAAGTGGCGCTTTTCATCTAAGGCCTCCAACTCTTGTAACCGACGATGATAGTTATCGTCTGTCGTCAATTGGTAAGTGAGAGCGACTCGGAGCGAGGGTATTTGAGTCTCCAATGGAAGAACTGCCTCACTCCCGTACACCAGGAAGAATGGTGTATTCCCTGTGGCTGTTCAGACTGTGGTACGGTACGCCCATAAGCATTCACCAAGCTTCTCGTTCCAGTCGTATTTGTTGGATAATACGAACTTCTTGAGAAGTTTGATGATTGTTTTGTTGAATGCTTCTGCCAACCCATTCGCTGCTGGGTTGTATGGCGTTGAAGAAATATTCTGGATACGGTGCTTGTCACAGAATCGATAGAAGGCGTGGCTTGCGAATTGTGGACCATTATCGTGGATGATCCTTCGGGGAAGTCCAAAGCAATAGATGACGTGATGCTTGAGGAAGCTGATCACATTTGAAGTCTTTACTTCTACAAGCGGAACAGCTTCTGCCTATTTGGAGAAGTAATCTCTGATGGCAAGTATGAAGCGATATCCTCGGAAAGAAGATGGAGCGATCGGACCGATGATATCTATTCCCCATGCTTCGAATGGCCAGGATGCCACTGTCGGATGTAGAAATTCGGATGGCTGGTGGATGAAGTCCGCGTAGACTTGGCAAGCTTTCGCTTTCTTGCGTAGTCTATCGCATCTGCTACCATCGTGGGCCAGTAGTAGACCATTCGGCGAAGACGGTCTTGCAATTTTGGGCCAGGCTGATGGGCCCCGCAGACACCGTCAAGAGCTTCGCATACGGCTTCTTTGGCTTCTGTGTTTGATAGACATCGAAGCAATAATGCATTGTAGGATCGGCGATACAGCATTTTTGTCTCTGTATCATAGAAAAATCTGAAAGAACGCATTCTGATAGAGGTAGCTTCCTTTGGGTCCTCCGACTGAATGTCGTAGACTACGAAGTCAATGAAGGGTTATCTCCAGTCTTGTGCTTTGTCGATCGTCTGAGCGGAATAACTCGCCACGAATTGAATATTGTTCTTGGGACAGACCAGTTCATGGCCTATCATATCCATCGATTGATGAGCATAGCTCGAGACCGCTAGGGAGGCGGCAAGGCCAACTAAGGCATCAGCTTCGATATTTTGGAGTCTGGGGACGTGTTCGATGAAGAACCCTTCAAATGACGAGATGATGTTGATCGCTATTTGGTGATAGAGGATCATGTCTTTATGGTGAACCTCGTATGAACCCCGGATCTGATTGACGATTAACTGTGAATCGCCGTACGCTTCAAGATATTCTACCCCCAGATCTCTTACAAGTTGGAGGCCAATGACCAAAGCGTTGTACTCGACCACATTATTAGAGCAGGGTTCTGTGAGGGAGTAAGCGCGATTGATCACCAGTCCGGAAGGAGAAACCAGCACCACCCCGACTACGACGTTGATGTTGCCCATGGGTCCGGTCCTTGAGGCGCCGTCGAAGAACATCCGCCATATATTATCGTGAGAGGTTGCATGTGAGTTGGCGACCTCATCTGGGATGTCTTCGTATATTCTGGCCGACTCCGGGCCTGGGTGGGCTGCCAAAAAGTCTGATAGGGCTTGACCTTTAACAGCCTTTTGTGGGACGAAGATCATATGGTAGGGGGACAGTAATATTGCCCATATAGCGAGGCGAGAGCTGAGTGCCCCTGGTTTAGTCATGAGGACCCTGAGAGGGTTGACTCGTGAGATCACATGTATGGTTTGTCCTGTGACATAGTGCCACGTCTTTTGAATGGCGAACACCAGGGCGAGGCATTCCTTCTCCACGATGGTATATCGGTGCTCTGGCCCGATCATCATTAGACTGAGGTAATATATAGCTTGTTCATGGCCTGCATCGTTGTTTTGTGCCAGCAGAGCACCGAGGGAATGCTCCATTGCTCGTACATAGAGCAGGAATGGTTTTCCAGCAACCGGGGCCACCAGGACTGGAGGGTTCGACAAATATTCTTTGATGCTGTCGAAGGCACGCTGACATTCTTCGTCCCATACGAATGAGACGCCCTTCTTCATGAGATGGGTGAATGGCTGACAACGCCCGGAGAGGTTGGAAATAAACCTCCTGATGTAAGCTAACCTCTCTTGGAGGCCTCGAAGTTCTCGAAGATTTCTCGGGGGACCCATCTTCATGATTGCCTTCGTCTTCTCAGGGTCTACATGGATACCCTGGGAGGTGATGATGAAACCCAAGAACTTTCCGCTGGATACGCCCAAGAAGGATTTTGTGGGATTCATCTTCAGGTTGTGTGCTCGCATCAGGTCGAATACCGTCCTCAGATCCTGGAGATGGTCTCCCTTACAGCGACTCTTGACGGCAAAGTCATCAACATAGCACTCCATGGTCTTGTGCAAGTGATCCATGAAGATGATATTCATGGCTCTTTGATAGGTGGCGCCAGCGTTCTTTAGGCCGAAAGGCATGACTGTGTAGCAGAACGTGCCTATTGGTGTTCGGAACGATGTATGCTTTTCATCGTTATGAGACATCTTGATTTGGTTGTACCCCGAGAAACCATCCATGAATGACATGCGTTCGAAGCCGCTTGTATTGTCGATCATGATGTCTGTGACAGGGAGGGGAAATTCATCTTTAGGACATGCCTCATTCAGATTGCGGAAGTCGATACAGATTCGAATCTTTTCATTCTTCTTGAGGACCGGTACTATGTTGGTGGCCCAGTCTGGATGTTGCTCCTCACGTATGAAGCCGCTGGCTATCAGTTTGTTGACTTCGTCTTCGATTGCATCCATGATGCCTGGGCAGAAGCGTCGTTGTTGTTGTTTGACTAGCTTTGCATCTGGCCGGATGTTGAGTTTGTGAAGAGCAATATCGAGATTTAACCATGGCATGTCTTCATAGTTCCAGGCGAACACATCAATATATTCTTTGACAAGTTCCAGTAGTGATTCTCGCTCTTCGTCTGTCAGGCTTTTACTAACGAAGATTGGTTTTAGAGAAGAGTCGCTGCCTAGATCCACTTGTATGACCTGATCTTCAGTAGGAGGCTCTCTTTGTTCGAACCATTTTTCCCATTGTGCATCCAGCTGTTGGGCCCATGGCTCTAACTCGAAGATTTCAGGAATGTCTTCATCTTCTTCGTAAGCATCGGTGAATGCCATATTGACTGACAGGACTTGTCTGAATACGTCTCCGATGCTGGCATCCGAATCAGAAGTTGGTGACCCGGTTGAATGTGAATGCCAGTCGCATTACTCATCTGAACTTTCAGGGGTCGTTACGGGCGTAATGTACCCTAATCCACATCGGGTCTTACTGTAGTAGTCCCGTGGTTTGCCAGTCGGGACTGGTGGCTTTAAAGGTAATCGTTGACCAGTACCGTAGTTCAAGCCTGGCGTAGTCTCCAGATCATACCCCTATTTTTGTATGAGGTATTTGGATTGGGGCTATAAAGATACAGAGGCAGTCTCCCGGCATCTGATTCAAGATCGACCTTCTCTATGGTGAAGGGCTGTGGATTATCCCTTCGGCCGAAGATGATTGGATGGTCCCCTCCCTCGATTATACGGTAAGTGTCTTTCACTGGAGTAAGCTGATTTGCAGTATAAACATTTGTCACCTGTGTGTGTAGGTGAGTGCCTATACCGTGTTCTATAGCATACATTGTACAAAGCTTATTAAGCTCGAGGTAGTTCAAAGATAGCCCTTTATTGATGAAGTAAGGTATCTTTTCTAGCGGGATTACATCATCTGTGGAGGGAACATCAGTGTGGGCAGCCACATACTTGGTCAGTTCCGGTTCTTCTTCGGCCACCCTCTGTATAAATGAAGACTTGGAGGATTACCTGGGCAGCTTGATCATCAGGGGTTCTGTTGGTGGGGCCGAACGTGGAGTTGTTGGCAGACTAGCGACCCCAAGTTTGGTGCTCGACGTTGGACAGGGAGTTGTTGGCTCGCTGGACACCCCCGACTTTGCATCGGGGTGACGATTCTTCTTGGGAAGACGTATCGTCATTGGTTTGGCCGACTCTAGGCAGTCTGATTGTCAGTGGCTCCATTGTGGGTCTTGGTGCTTGGCCGGACCTTCGCAGCCGGATTATCATTTGTTCTTCTTGTGCCGAGAGGCTGATTGCGTCCTTACGCAGAGCGGCCGTAAGGGGTACGGACTTGCCAGGTTTGCGAGCTTGGAGGTAGATTTTTAGAGGTTCTTCTGATCCTGTGGCTGTCTCAGTACGAGCTTGCACATCTCCTTCACCAAGGTGCCTCTTCGACTTTTTATATAGGCAGGAATCTGAGTAGTAGGATTCGACCCCTTTGAAGGGATCGATGTCGACAAATTCTGTCCTCACGAAGTCGTATTTGTCGACATACTTGAAGCACTGGTACAGCGTGGAAGGCACGATCATGTAATCGTGTATCCAAGGGCGCCCCAAGAGGATATTGTAGGAAGTGTCTGCATCTATGACGTAACAGGTTACTTCTGACTGAAGATCGCCGATTTGGCACTTCAGACGAATCTTTCCAATCGGGTAGCTCCTGCCCAAATTGAAATCGCTGATGGCGGTGCTTGTTGGCGTCAGACGATGCATAGGAATACAGAGATGATGTAACAGACCCTTCGGGATGATGCTTATGGAAGAACCAGGATCAATGTGCATCCGATCCACCTTTACGTCACCGATGTATCCAGTGTAGTATAACGGACGATCGTGTAGGTTGGTCTTAATGAGCATATCTTACGGAGTGAAGACAATGTTGGGCATCGCTCCCGTGCAAGCGCTGTCTTGGAGATTTGCAGGCGGGCTCTCTCCTGTGAGGATGACCTGAGCCAGATAGGCGTCAGCATTCTGGAGTGCATCGCTCAAAGCCGCACGAACATCCTTTGAGAGTCTCACGAGCTCGTATAATGTCAATTTGGCTAGTGTGTTGGCAAATTGTGCCAAGATGTCGAAGTTGTAGGGCCTCCCCAGCCCCTGAGGTGCCCCTTTCCGGAGGGATTTGTCAAAGCGAGTCTCCTTCGGCCTAGGCTTGTCGGTCGTCGGAGGCTGAAAAGGTCCTGGAGCGTCAGCAGTAGCTGGCTGATGATCTTCAGCCGAGTTATCAGTCACATGTTGGGATTGTGCCCTAGACCGAGTGACGACAGCTGTGGCTTCTTCGATATCCACCGAGATTGTGTGGCAGGATCTGACTTTTCTGCTCCCCTTTTTGCCAACGGAGGGTGGTGTGGACTGAGTCACTTCTGGTACCAAATCTAGATGGACCCACATGACCTCCCCTCGTGACGTGGTGAGAGGTACCAGACCAGTAGCCTGATCTCGAGGAGGTGGGAGATTAGCAATCTCCATTGTCGCCCGAGGGATGGATACTACGCCGTCTTGAGTCTCCGTTGGAGGGAAGCTGCCAAACTGTACAGACACCATGTTGGCTGCCACGATTACCTCATCGAAGTCAATGGCCAGAGCCTTTGAATCAATGAGATATTGGATGTATCGCTTCAGTTGGTAGCAGTCATGTGTAGCATGGTGGACGTAGCGGTGGTAATGGCAGTACTTTGGGCTCTCCATTTCCGCCGGCCGAGGTTCCCGTCTTGGTGGAGGGAGTTGAATTCTGTCTCTTTGTATGAGCATGTCCAAGATGGGCTTGACATGACCGTCTTCGAAGGAGTAGGTCATTTACGGCCATTGCTTGTCTATCGGTTTTGACTCAGGTTTTTGGGCTGTGTCGGCCACCATAGCCTGCTTACCCTTGTTGTCCCGATTATTGGTGGAGCTACCCCCATTGTTGTTGTTGGCATTAGGATGCCTGCCCTTGTCCTCTCCCTCTGAGATGTGCAATCCCAGTTGGTGAGCCTTCTTCAACCTGTCTTCGATGCTAGTGGCACTGATGATAAACGTCTTCCAGTCCTTAAATTGACTTTCACCCATCCAGAGGCTGATTGTTGGAAGCAGTCTCTTTTGGCAAATTTCAATCAAGGAGGAATCAGGGTTGCCAGAAGGTAGCTTTATTGCGGTCCGGCGAAACCGCTCGATATAATTTTTTGTTAGCTCTTTCTTCCCTTGAACGACGTCCATAAGGGTGGACATTGTGACGTCCTGCCCTACTTCGTAGAATCTCTCCAAGAACATGCGCTTAAAGCTGGCGAAGGAGTTGATGCAGTTGTCTGGCAGGTTACGGTACCAGTCGAAGGCGACCCCTTCCAATGCCTCGATGAATAATCGTGTAAGGATGGCATCGTCATGGGATAGGTGGTCGATGGTGATCTCGAAGTAAGTGATGTACTGACTTACGGAGGTCTTCCCATCATATGGATTGATGTAGAATGGTTTATACTTTGGTGGGAAGGGAACATCTCTCCACGCAGCGGGATACGGTTGTCGTATCCTGAGGTCTTGGCAGTTTTCTCGGACATGGAACATGGCTCGGAGCTCCTGGACATCTCTTCTTGCCTCCCTGGCTTCGTCTGCAGCGGTAGGAGCCGACATTTTAGGAGGAATATTGCCCTGGTTTGGTGTTGCTGAGTTTGAGTCTGCATTGACCGCTGGACCCAAGTTTGTTTGGCCAGGCGCCCCTCCTTGCAGAGTAGGGAGGGCTGCTTTGATCTCGTCCACGGATTTGACCAAAGTGCGCAGTATGGCCTCCAGAGTGTCGATGCATTGGCGATCACTGGGACCCTCCTGTTTGTCGTTTGTCATGAATGTCGTCCTGACATGAGTAGAAGTGGAAGGAACGGTGGATGACGTACACTCTGAATCATACCCCTGTAACCAGAAGTCATCGGGATATGTGGGAATGTCTTCCTCTGGTTCGGACTCAGAAGGAACCGTACCCCTACCTTCCGAGTTTGCCTCGTCTTGGGAATTGTGGACGTCCTCGAGGACGTCAGGATTTGCTGCATCTAATGGGAGAGTTGTTTCCCCCAGCTTATCTCTTTGGAACATCGGATTGTCGTGGAGGTTTGGAGGAGTGCTACCCCCAGTTCTAGTAACCTCCAGTGATGTGGACGATGAATCTCCTACTGTAGCAGATTTTGTCTTTGAACGGGTACCTTGGAAAACTCTGGTGGTGGGCAACCACTTAGACGACAGTCTCTTAGTCATAGTGGTTGAAATCTTCGGGATGGAAACGTTTATCTTCTTCCCTCTCCCATCGGCGAGGATTTTCTGAGCAGAGTTGCAGGAGACGACGGGAGGTGCCTCATCCTCTAAACATGGTTATTACAGTCTTTGGAAGACGGACTACCGGTCTTCTCGTACCATCGTATTATTGCAACAGCAGTTGACGATGATTTGGGTGCAGTGACGTCCGTGGGAGGACTCTTTGCACCCCGAGGCCCTCTCTTTTTCCTTACGCTTGTGGAGGATAGCCTCACGCAAGTCAGACGGGTCTGAAGCGACCATGTTTGCTCCCTGGATTTTGGGAGACTTATGGGAACCTCTCTGTCCGTTTGCCGCCGGAGGCTGGACTCGAGTGGTTCTGTACAACTTCCTATCAGAGGCCCATATAACAGTGTGTGGAACGCTCGGATGGTCAGAGGTCTGGTCAGCGGACTGAGATTGCCAAGCTCGCACTGCCCTACACTTCTTCACTCTGGTGCGTGGGGGCACATAATAGGAAGAGTCTAAATGGTGCTGGAGAGAGTCAGACATGTCTTCTCGGGAGCACGAGAGATCAGGACCATAGGAGAGACGATCGAAGACTGAGCCGCGTGGAGCAGGCGGCATGCGGCTGGAATCAATAATCTTTATGCGGCTGGCAGTCGTAGCCGCATGGGATTTCTTCATGCGGTTGGAAGTCTCAGCAGCATAGGTCTTCTCCATGCGGCTGGAAATCCTGGCCGCATGAGTGTTATACATTTGGCTGGCAGTTTCGGCCACATGGACATTATTCATGCGGCTGGCAATCTTGGCCGCATGAGTCTTCGTTTTGTGGCTAGTGTCTTTGTTCGGTTTCTTCCTGGAGCACATATAATCACTCTTTGTCCCTGCAAGTCCAGCATCGTAGTACTTTCCTCTGTCGGACTTGGGGACAGCAGAGTCCTCTATGGCTTGAAGTGGGGCCGCATGAGAGTTGTCTTCGCCGTTTTGGGCAGCAGAGAGTACTCCGTCCAGAGCTTGGGGAGGAGCAAATGACTTTGGCCTCCACTCCCTGCGAGCCTTCTTTGTGCAGGTTCGCTTCTGGACTGGGCCAGCGCTTCCTTCAGAGAGCATTTCTTCGAACGCCTGTTGGTCGAAGCGGACGACCATCTTCTGTTATGTGGAGCCAAGTTTGGCTGCATCCGATTGCGTCACCAACTCCTCAGCCGTGGAGAAGTTTGTCCCCAACAGAGTCGCATCGTATTTGCCATGAAATATAAAAGAACAGAACAATAATCGGAGGACTGGACTTTTACTTCACAATACAAACTCGCTTGTACAAAGAAAGCCTAGGGACGAAAACCTAGGTACAGCAATCTAAGTACAATTGTTTATTTTAGATTCTGGGGGGTGACGGTAGAGGCTCGAGAAAGCGACGACAGTTCTGCCTTACTCCTTGGACGATCGGATGCAGCCTTGGCTCCGGGGAAGAAATGCTCTCAAGATGCTCTCCGTGCGTGCCTTTGTCTCTCTGCTCTCTCTCCTCAAGACTCTCCAAGTTCTCTGGTGCTCTTCAAAAAAAGTCCTCTTCGCAAGGGAATGGCACCTTGCTATTTATAGGAGTGGGATACAATCATTAGGGTTTGCAATGATTGCCTCCTTGATAAGTCGGCGGTTAAGGATCAAGTAATCTGGGCCCTTCATTCTAATTGTAGAAAATCTAGGTAATTAATGTAGATTGCATCAAATCTCCGTGGGCGATAAATGTTGATTGCCACGAATATTTGCGACTTGTGATGGCTTGCCACGTGTCTAATTTGCTCGATTTGACTTGATCTGGGCAATTATGATGATTGCAACAAATCTGATTTTGTTAGGATTTGTTAGCACCCATAATTCCAGGAAGATAAGACTGCCACGTGTCTCAATCGTTGTAAAAAGTGCCACGTGTTCTCCATTGGGTCATCTTGGCAGAGCCGCATATGAGTGGGCCGCATGAGAATGAATGGCCGCATGAAGATGGACAGCCGCATGGGGAGGAACAGCCACATGAATATGGGCAGCCGCATGAGGATAGGAAGTCGCATGCTGACGGGCGGCCGCATAAAGGATGCAGCCGCATGAAGATGGGTGGCTGTATGAAGGGGGCGACCGCATAAAGTGGGCGGCTGCATAAATACAGCAGCTGCATGCCTCGGGACTCGGTGGATTCAGCCAGCTGTGAAAAGTTTTTCTCCTCTTCCCTAGGAACACGCCTTTATGTCAGTCATTATTGCGCCTTTATGTCAGAGCTGTCATTTGTCAGAGTTGTCAGCCGTCAGGGCATTAAATGCAGCCAAAGATGAATGGAGAAGCTATTGAAGGCCACGTGGCTCTGGGTCTATCCGAGCCGCATAGATGCTCGAGCCGCATGGACCCCTAAGCCGCATAGGCTCTCTGAGCCGCATGGAGATCCTTGGCCGCATAGACCATTCTTTATTCTTTTTCCATGCTTCTACATGTGTAAGCAAGGCTAGTCTACCCAATAATCAGTTGTGCCAGTCATGTATTAGACGAGTCCCAGCGGGACGCCCGTCATCAGTATACAGTAAATAAATATAAGCAGATACCGCTCCCTGCCCATGTGACAGATTTGTAGTAACTGTAGGAACCAGCCGGCATGTCGGGGCACTAATTGTCCCAAGGATGGCTGCCATGTATGAACTCGGAAATCCATTCTCTCCATGTAATCGTTATTTTATTTAACTTAGTAGTCCCTATGATAATTGAAATCCCATGCCGTGGATCATGGTTATTCAGAATGAGTACTTTCGTACAAAGTACGATATGCCCAACTCTACAACAATGCCCGTGCGGTTAGGTTGTAGGTCTTACATAGCGTAATGCAACAATCAAACCTAGCCACGGAATAAATATGCCTTGACGGTAAAGTACACATGCCTCTTTTGTAGAAAATCAGTTGAAGCCTGCACGTGTCCATATGCCAATGTTCGGGATCGGCTAGTCGATTGCAATGGTTCATAGTTAATATGAACGTGTCTCATTCAGTTTCAGTAAGACGACTAGCCAGTCTCTTTAGTTCCAACTAGGAACGCATGATCAATCATTTAGTCAAGGTAACAATCAATGTCAAGTCGTGCCAAGGCATGAAAGTCAAACTAGTATTTAGTATGGTCGAGTCTATAACTCTCAGGGTTAAGTTCCAGTCATTCTGGATATCCATAAACCAATCGAGACACAGGACACATTCCACACAATAATATGTACAAACAATATTAACATATCATGATTATATCGAGTTCATGATAAAAGGTGTAAGGATAAATAAGGGGTGCCATGTACGCCAAAGGAGTACGTTCAATAAAATACGCCAAGCCAGAAGAGTACTCCCAATGAAATACGCGTAAAGGAGATTTACACATGAGGGAAGTTACGCGTAAAGGAGTACGCTCCAATAAAGGAACAAAGTTGCGCGTAAAAACTCGTCTTACGCCAAGCCAGAAGAGTACGCATAAATAATAAAGCTACGCGTAAAACTTGTATGCGTAAAGAGTCCAAGTTTACGCATAAATCTTGTATGCGTAAAGAATAATGTTACGCGTAAAACATATACGCGTAAAGGATAACGTTACGCGTAAAGAATACACCAAGCCAGAGTAGACTTGCATAAACCAAATTCACGCTGACACGAATGATCGTGGGCGTATAGCTTGATATTACGCGGGCACGTATAAACGTGTGCGTAGAGCTTGATATTACGCAGACACGTATAAACGTGTGCGTAGAGAACCTCCGGAACTCCAATTCCATGAACGTCAATCTGAGCCAAAAATGGGAGTTCCACTGATCGAAAGGGGTTATAACACAAATCTCAACAGCCTGGAACGATCAAAACTTAAGAATATGGAAGTTTGATAGATCAAAACCCCTAAAATTCGAAAATGACAATTTCTAGATCTACAAAAATAAAACTTCAAAATACAAAATGCCAAGTTCTAAACTATCTTAGGATCACGAGAGGAAGATAAATGAACCATAAAAGTATGGGTTCTCATGTGGAGCAAGATGTACTTGCCTAAGCTCTTGGTAGGTGGAGAGAGTTATGAGGAAGAAGAAGAGTAAATGAGAATGAATGAAGAGAGAAAACGGGTTGGGGCTTTAAATGGAGATATGGTAGGTAGGGTGTTGGGTTCATGATGAACCACCAAATCCGAAAATAAACCAATCCAAGCCGAACCCAAGTGCAAAACTTAAAGCAGAAAAATAAAATACAGAAAAATAATTAGCAAAGAATTAAGGGAGTTAAATACAGAACAAATACATGATAAATATTAAATAAATACCTTCAAGCAGTACACGTCTCAGGTTACAATAAAAGTCACCACATATATAGAGTATATATATGGCGATAATCCAAGAACAAAACATCAAAGCAAACTAGTGCGTACATTTGACAGTAGCTTTAGCAATCTGCCTATGGATTTTCTTCACGAGCATATGAGATGAGAACTGATACCCTTCATATCGCCATTTGTTACGATTTTTCTATAACACCCATATAATAGCCCCCACTCCAATCTGTTTTTGGTGAAGCTTTCCTCCGCGCCACCACCTCCGCATCCTCTGAACCAATGTTCGACCACCTCCCTGTATGTGGAACACACCTTGCATAACAGCCCAAACTTTCGTAGCTGAATCTCCAGAATTTAGAATGTGCTCTGTAGTTTCAACCGAACTGTGTATGCAGCAATGACACTGAGAAGCCACGCTGAAACCAAGCTTCATTATCTGCTCATCAGTTGGAATTTTGTTATGCAATACTCGCCATAACAAAATTGACCATTTATACGGAATGCAGGTCCCCCAAATATGGATGAATGAAGGAGCTATAGGCCACCATGTTCGAGACACGTCCCATACCGAAGCATGGGTAAATCTATCTGATGATCGACGCCAATGTAGGCCTGCAGCATCCTGTAGTATATACTGTTCTGCCATATCCCTCCCTGCCAGAAGTCTTTTCTAAACATGAGACGAGTTCGATGTGATCCGCACCGTACTCGGATGTAGCTGAGAACAATATTTTCTCATGAAGAACTGCACCCAGAGGCTCTCTTGAGTTCGAAATTTCCACCATAACTTGATAGAGAAGGCCTTCATAATGTCTTCTAATCGCTTAATGCCAAGATCTCCCTCCGACTTTATTCTAGCAATGGACTCCCACCCCAACCATCTGCGTTTGGGAGCCCCCTGGATCGATCCTCAGAAGAAATTGCTGAAAATAGCTTCAATGTGTTTCAATACCGAAAGAGGAGGATTACAGGCAGCTAGTGTGTACACCGATATTGAAGTAAGCACCGATTTAATTAACACCAACTTCCCCCCAGACGACAAGAGCTTGTTATGCCAGCCTTCTACTCTCGCCCAGATCTTGTTGATTAGTTCTTCATACATACCTGAGTTCTGATGCCCTACTGCCATAGGACATCCCAAATAAGTGAAAGGAGGTGAGCTAATGGAAAACCCCGTGCGATCAGCCAACTCAGCACCCCGTTCAGGTGGTGTCTTCGTCGAAACATATAGGAAAGTCTTAGCAACATTAATTTTTTACCCTGATGCATCTTCGTACCTGCTCAATGTTTCCTGAATCACTGTTATAGACCTTAAATCCCCTACTGAAAAGAGTAGCCCATCATCAGCATAAGATAAGTGAGTTATAGGCACGCATCCCCTAGGGGAAATGAATGGAGTGAACCCGTCCGTTGACGGCAATAACTTCAAACTACGGGATAGAGACTCCGCCGCTAGAATGAACAAAGCAGGAGACAATGGGTCTTGTAGAAGCATGGAAAATACTAAAGGAAATGATTCATGCAGCCAGGAAAGATCCATGCGGCTCAGAAAACTCATGCGGCTCATGGAATCATGCGGCATAAGGGGCTATGCGGCCCAGGGCATTCCATGCGGCTCAGAGGACATGTGGCCTGATAGTGCCCCCCTCCGACCCATGCTGCATTAATTGCTATGACGGCTGACCCCTCTGAAAAGTTGACAGCCCTGACACAAAGGCAGGTAATTATGACTCTGTCATAATGATGAATCTCTAGGGAGGATGAAAGAAATCTCTGACACAAATCCCCTGAGAGCCACAAAAATGCCACGTGGCCTTGCCACGTGGGCATTCGTATGCGGCTCGCTTCTCATGCGGCTCAAAATAAATCCTATGCGGCTCAGACCATAGAAGCCTCATGCGGCTCGAGCAAAGGACATCCCATGCGGCTCAGAGTGAATCCATCCTATGCGGCTCAGGCCATGAAGGCCTCATGCGGCTCGAGCGAGGACTTCTCATGCGGTTCAAGAGGATCATGTCTATGCGGCCCAGACGGATATATACCTATGCGGCCCACAAGGATTACTCCTCTGTGGTTAGAGGACTCAAGAGAGGGCCACTGCCCACGCAGCCCTGACACGTGGGCTTAACCATATGCGGCTCACATTCATATGCGGCTCACATTTATATGCGGCTCACTAGTCATGCGGTCCAGATCCCTCCAGCAGCTCCTAGGACATGTGTCCTAAACCGATTAATTCCTCAGATTTGCTGCCAATAAAGATTGGGTCAGATCCCAACAAATTTGGGACACATGGCAGAAGAATAGATCTGATTTATTCACAGATATCAGAAGATCAGTATAAGAAAGATTTATTCCAATCAGCATTAATTGCTCATGGAATTTGGTGTAATCTACACCTAATGGCCCAGATTCATCATAATCAGGATGAATGGCCTAGATTGACCAATCCCCAAGCCGCCGCCATCTCTAAAAGCTAATCATTAGCAACCCTAATGATCATATCCCACTATTATAAATAGCAAGGTGCCATTCCCTTGTAAGATATACAATTTCAGAGAGAAAAATACGTATATACAGAGAGACTCCCCAATAGTCAGAGAAAAGAATACACAGAGAGAGAGAGAGAAGCCAGAAGAGCAACAGAGGAGCAAGAAGAGCATTTCTTCGTCAACGCCAACCATCTTTTCATAAGGAGCCAAGGCTGCATACCGATCGTCCAAGGAGTAAGGCAGGGCTGCCGTCGCCTTTCCGAGCCTCTATCGTCACCCCCCAGAATCTAAAATAAACAATTGTACTTAGACTGCTGTACCTAGGTTTTCGTCCCTAGGCTTTCTTTGTACAAGCGAGTTTGTAACGTGAAGTAAAAGTTCGGTCCTCCGATAATTGTTCTGTTCTTTTATATTTCATGGCAAACATGATGGCGACTCTGCTGGGGACTAACTTCTCCACGGCTGAGGAGTTGGTGACGCAATCGAATACAGCCAAGCTTGGCTCCACGCAACAAAAGACGGTCGCCCGGTTCGACCAACAGGCGTTCGAAGAAATGCTCTCCGACAAGAACACTGGCCCGGTCCAGAAGCGAGCCCGCACAAAGAAGGCCCGTAAGGAGTGGAGACCCCGATCCTTCGTTCCTGCTGAAGCTCTTGCAGAGACACCCTCTGTTGTTCAGGACGGCGAGCAAGATTCCCCTGCGGCCCCACTTCAGATCATAGACAACTCTGCTGTCCCCAAGTCCGGCAGAAGAAAATACTATGATGCTGGACTTGCAGGGGCAAAGAGGAACTCTATGAGATCCGAGCCGCATAAGGTTATCAACCGCAGGGAGAAAGCTCATGCGGCTACATCCTTCAGCCGCAGGGAGAAAGCTCATGCGGCTACATCCTCCAGCCGTATGAAGAAAACTCATGCGGCCATATCTGTCAGCCGCATAGCTTATGTGGCTACAGTTGCCAACCATACGAATGAAACTCATGCGACTGTGGGAGTCAATCGCTTGCAGAAAACCCATGCGGCCATAATTGCCAACCGCATGCGGCCAGCCTGTACGGTCGTGACTCCTAGCCGTACGAAAACAATTCGTCCGACGGTAGAAGACAACCGCATGCAGACAGCCTACACGGTACCCAACTCTAGCCGCATAGCGTCCGTTTCACGCTTCCCTCGATTAGTCTTCGACCGTCTCTCATGCGGTCCTGACCCTGATGATTCTCTGGATGATAAGCCAGACTCTGTGGTACCCAACTTGGACTCCTCCTATTACGCACCCACAAGTGCTAAAAGGAGGAAGTCTAGGGCAGCGCGGGCTCATCGGGCCCAGTCAGCTGTCCCAACCTCTGACTATCGGGGCGTCTCGTTGACTATCACCCGAGCCTCGGATGGGAAGATGTATACAACCGCTCGAGTCCAGCCCCCGGCGGCAAACAGACAAAGTGGTTCCTCTGACCTGCGGGGGGCGATCCTCCACAAACGCAAGGAAAGAAAAGGAGTGTCGGCGTGCAAAGAGACCTCGCTTGGACATCGCTGCACCTAAATCATCGTCAATTGCTGCTACAACAATGCGGCAGTGACGGAAGATCGACCGTCCGTCTTCCAAAGGCTACACCACTCGAACTCAGAAGATGAGGCACCTCCTGTTGTCTCCTGCAATTCCGCTCAAAAAGTTCCCGCCAAAGGGAGAAGGAAAAAGACGAGTATCTCCAGTCCCAAGATATCAACCACCACAGCTAAGAAACTATCGTCTAAACGGTTGTCCTCTACTGGTGTATTCCAACACACCCGTTCAAAGACGAAATTTATCGTGATGGGAAGTTCATCATCCACATCGCTGGGGGTTGAGGGAACTGGGGGTATCACTCCTCCGAACATTCGCAACAATCCGATGTTTCAAAAAGTCAAGCCCGGACAAACAACTCTTCCATCAGGGGCAACAGACGCCGATGTCCCCAAGGACATCCATAACTCTCAAGACGAAGCAAGCTCTGAGGCTGGGGGTACTGCTCCCTCCGAGTCCGAACCAGAAGACAATATTCCTATATATCCCGATGACTTCTCGGTACACAGGTACGACTCGGAGGGCACATCCTCCACCGTTCCTTCCATCACTCCTCACGTAAGGACGGTGTTCATGACGGACAGCAATCAAGGTGGTTCCAATGATCGCCAGCGCATCGACAATCTCGAAGCCATATTACTTACTTTGGTCAAATCTGTAGACGAGATTAAAACGGCCCTGCCCACTCTACAAGGAAGGATGCCTGGTCAAACAAGCACGGGCCCCGCGGTCAATATATATTCAAACTCAGCGGCACCAAACCCGGGCAATAATCCTCCCAAAGTAACAGCCCCTACCGCGACAGATGAGACCCGAGAAGTAAGGAGAGAGGTCCAGAAGCTTCGAGCCATGTTCCATGCCCGAGAGAACGCTCAAGATCTCAGAATACGGCAACCATACCCTGCTGAATGGAGGGATGTTCCATTCCCACCAAGATATAAGCCGTTCAATATTAACCCGTATAATGGCAAAACCTCAGCAAGTCGGTACATCACTTACTTTGAGGTCACCACCGACCATCTGCCTCATGATGATACGATCCTCACACGGTTATTCATCGGGGCGTTGGAAGGAGTCGCCTTCGATTGGTACCGCAATCTACCGAACAACTGCATCCACTCCTTCGCCGGCTTCAAGCGCCTGTTCTTGGAACGATTCTACGAAGTAGGACAGGACGTCACTATGTCCACTCTCATGGACGTCGTCCAAGGGGAGAAGGAGTTGACAAGAAACTACATCGAGCGGTTCCGCCAGACCGCCATGAAGCTGCCTTCCGGAAATCCAGATTCCTCTTTGATTGAAATTTGCCAAAAGAGACTGCTTCCAACGATCAGTCTCTGGATGGGCGAAAGTCAATTCAAAGATTGGAAGGCGTTCATCATCAGCGCCACAAGCGCCGAAGAACAACTGAAGAAGGCTCGCCAACTGGGATTGCACATCTCAGAAGGAGAAAACAAGGGCAAGCATCCCAACAACGATAATAGGGGTAACCCCTCCAACAATCGGGACAGCAAGGGAAAGCAGGCTATGGTGGCCGACACGGCCCAGAAGCCTGAGCCACAACCAGCAGACAAACAATGGCCTCAGATCACTTACTCTTTCGAAGACGGCCACGTCAAGCCTATCTTGGACATGCTCATACAAGGAGGTAGAATTCAGCTTCCTCCACCAAGGCGGGAGCCTCGGCCGGCTGATTTGGAGAACCCAAAGTTCTGCCATTACCACCGTTATGTACACCACGCTACATACGACTGCTACCAACTAAAACGGTACATCCAAAGCCTCATCGATTCGAACGCTCTGGCCATCGACTTCGAAGAAGTAACCGTAGCAGCCAATATGGTGTCCGTACAATTTGGCAGTTTCCCTCCGACGGAGACTCAAGACGGGGTAATCCCCGTCCCTCTGGCAACGATGGAGATTACCAATCTTCTACCTCCCCGGGAACAGGCTGCTGGTCTAGTACCTCTCACCACCTCACGAGGGGAGGTCATGTGGGTCCATCCAGACTTGGTGACAGAAGTAACTCGGCCCACACCATCTCCCACTAACAAAAAGAGTAAAAAAATCAGGGCCTACCACACAATCTCAGCAGACAACGAGGAAGCTACAGCCGTCGTCACGCGGTCCGTAGCGCAATCCCAACCTGTGGTTGACAGCCCAGCTAAAAATCATCAACCTACTACAATTGATGCTCCGGGACCGGCTCAGCCTTCGACGACCGACAAGCCTAAGCCGAAGGAGACTCGCTTCGACAAATCCCTCCGAAAGGACGCAGCCCAAGGGCTAGAGAGGCCCTATAACTTTGACATCTTAGCACAATTGGCTAACACTCCGGCCAAATTGTCACTATACGAACTCCTAAGGCTCTCCAAGGACGTTCGTATTGCATTGAGCGAAGCACTCCAAAATGCCGATGCCTATCTCGCTCAATCCAACCTCACCGGGGAGGACTCACCCGTGGATCTCCAATACAGTGCCTGCACGGGAACAATGTCCAACATCGTCTTTACTCCGTAGGACATGCTCATCAAAACCAACCTACATGATCGCCCGCTATACTACACGGGATACATCGGCGACGTAAAGGTGGATCAGATGCACATAGATCCTGGCTCTTCCATAAGCATCATCCCGAAGGGCTTGCTACATCATCTCCGCATCCCAATGCGTCGCCTGACACCTACAAGCACCGCCATCAGCGGTTTCAATTCGGACAGGAGCTACCCTATTGGGAAGATTCGTCTGAAGTGTCAAATTGGCGACCTCCAATCCGAAGTCACCTGCTACGTCATAGATGCAGACACTTCTTACAATATCCTCTTGGGGCGTCCATGGATTCATGATTATATGATCGTACCTTCCACGCTACACCAGTACTTCAAATATGTCGACAAACACGGCTTCGTGAAGACAGAATTTGCTGATATTGATCCCTTCAAAGGGGTCGAATCTTACTACTCGGACTCCTGCTTATACGAAAAGTCGAAGAGGCACCTTGATGAAGGAAATGAACAAGCTAGTACCGAAACGGCTACGGGATCCGAAGGACCCCTGACGATCAACCTCCAAGCTCGCAAATCGGGCAAGTCCGCACCCCTCACCGCCACTCTACGGAAGGACGCGATCAGCCTCTCGGCGCAAGAGGAGCAGATGATAATCCGGCTGCCAAGGTCCGGCCAAGTGCCGAGACCCGCAACGGGGCCACTGACAATCAGACTGCCGAGAGTCAGTCAACCCCAAACAGGGAAGCTCAATCCCTCCGACAAGCCGCTGACGATACGCCTTCCCAAGAAGGGTCATCACCTCGATGCAAGGTCTGACACTTCTAGCGAACCAACCACTCCTCGCCCCACGTCGAGTACCAAACTGGGGGTTGCTAGTCTACCAACAACACCACGCTCAACTCCATCAACTAAACCACTGACAATCAAGCTTTCCAGGTCGTCCTCTCAGTCTTCGTTCACACAGGAGGTAGCCGAAGAGGAACCGGAGCTAACCAAGTATGTGGCCGCCCACACTGATGTTCCCTCCGCAGATGATATAATACCCCTAGAAAAGATACCTTACTTCATCAATAAAGGGTTATCTTTGAACTACACCGAGCTCAATAAGCTATGTACAATGTATGCTATGGAATACGGTATAGGCGCTCACTTACACACACAGGTGACAAATGTGTACACTGCGATCCAGCTTACTCCAGTAGAAGACGCTTACCGAATATTCGAGGGAGGAGATTATCCGATCATCTTCGGCCGGACGAACAACCCGTATCCCCTCACCATAGAAGAAGTCGACCTCGGGGCAGATGCCAGGAGACTGCCTCTGTATCTCTATAGCCCTCAATCCAAATATCTCATGCAGAAACAGGGGTATGATCTAGAGACGACGCCAGGATTGAACTACGGCACTGGGCGACGATTACCTTTGAAGCCGCCAGTCCCGACGGGCAAACCACGGAACTACTATAACAAAACTCGATGCGGGTTAGGGTATGTAACGCCTACTACGACCCCTGAAAGTTCAGATGAAGAATGCGACTGGCAGTCACATTCGACCGGATCACCAACTTCCGACTCAGATACCAGCATCGGAGATGTGTTCAGACAAGTCATGACAGTCAACATGGTATTCGCCGACGCTTACGAGGAAGACGAAGACATCCCCGAAATCTTCGAGCTAGAGCCATGGGCCCAGCAATTAGACGCACAATGGGAAAAGCGGTTCGAACTGAGAGAACCTCCTACTGAAGATGAAGTCATACAAGTGGATCTCGGCAGCGAATCTTCTCCAAAACCGATTTTCATCAGTAAAAGCCTAACTGATGAAGAACGGGAGTCACTGTTAGAACTTGTCAGAGAGTACATTGATGTGTTCGCCTGGAGCTATGAAGATATGCCAAGGTTAAATCCTGACATCGCTCTCCACAAACTCAACATTCGACCAGATGCGAAGCCGGTCAAGCAACAACAGCGACGCTTCCGTCCAAGCATCATGGACGCGATCGAAGCCGAAGTCAACAAACTGATAGTCAGCGGATTCATCCGTGAAGAGCAACATCCAGACTGGGTTGCCAACATAGTATCCGTCCTCAAGAAGAATGGGAAGATTCGAATCTGCATCGACTTCCGCAACCTGAACGAGGTATGCCCCAAAGATGAATTCCCCCTTCCTATCACAGACATCATGATCGACAATACCTGCGGCTTCGAACGCATGTTATTCATGGATGGCTTCTCGGGGTACAACCAAATCAAAATGTCTCCTGATGACGAAAAGCATACTTCATTCCGAACACCGATTGGCACGTACTGCTACACAGTCATGCCTTTCGGTTTAAAGAATACTGGCGCCACATAACAAAGAGCCATGAGCATTATTTTCAGAGACCACTTACGCAAGACGGTGGAGTGCTACGTTGACGATGTAGCCGTTAAAAGCCGTAGCAAAGGAGACCATCTGCAGGATCTAAGGACGGTATTCGACCTAATGCGAACGCACAATTTGAAGATGAACCCTACGAAGTCCTTTCTGGGCGTATCCAGCGGGAAGTTCTTAGGCTTTATCATCACTGCAAAGGGTATCCATGTAGTCCCCGAGAAGACAAAAGCAATCATGGAGATGGGTCCCCCGAGAAATCTCCGCGAACTCAGAGGCCTTCAAGGAAGGCTAGCTTATATCAGGAGGTTCATTTCCAACCTCTCCGGGCGATGCCGACCATTCACGCAGCTAATAAAGAAAGGAGTCTCATTCGTATGGGACGAGGAATACGAGCGTGCTTTCGACAGCATCAAAGAATATTTGTCAAATCCTTCGGTCTTAGTAGCCCCAGTCCCTGGAAAACCATTCCTGCTCTATGTACGAGCAATAGAACACTCCCTCGGTGCTCTGCTGGCACAGAACGACGACGTAGGCCATGAACAGGCCATATATTACCTCAGCCGAATGATGATTGGGCCAGAGCACCGATACACCGCTGTGGAGAAGGAATGCCTCGCCCTGGTGTTCGCCATTCAGAAAATACGATACTATGTCACCGGACAAACGATACATGTGATCTCACGAGTCAACCCTCTAAGGGTCCTCATGACTAAACTAGGGGCACTCAGCTCTCGCCTCGCTACATGGGCAATATTGCTGTCCCCTTATCATATGATCTTCGTCCCCCAAAAGGCAGTCAAAGGTCAACCCTGGCAGACTTCTTAGCAGCCCACCCGGGCTCGGAGTCCTCCAGGATATATGAAGAGATCTCAGATGAGGTCGCCGACTCGCATGCAACCTCTCACGAGAATATATGGCGAATGTTCTTCGACGGTGCTTCGAGGACCGGACCTAAAGGCAATATAGTCGTCGGAGTCACGGTAGTGCTAATCTCTACTTCCAGATTGGTGATTAACCGTGCTTATTCCCTTACAGAACCCTGCTCTAACAATGTGGCCGAGTATAACGCTCTGGTCATTGGCCTCCAACTTACAAGAGAACTGGGGGTAGAATACCTTGAAGCATACGGCGATTCCTAACTAATCGTCAATCAGATCCGGGGTTCGTACGAAGTTCGCCACGAAGACATGATCCCTTATCACAAAATAGCGATCGATATCATCTCGTCATTTGAGGGGTTCTTCATCGAGCACGTCCCCAGACTCCGAAATATTAAAGCCGATGCCCTAGCTGGTCTTGTCGCTTCCCTAGCAGTTTCGAATTATGATCGCCAATCAGTGGAAGTGATAGGCCATGAACTGGTCTGTCCCAAAAATAATGTACAATTCGTGGCAAGTTATTCCGCACAGACGATCGATGATGCCCCAGATTGGAGACAACCATTCATCGACTTCGTCGTCTATGATATCCTGCCCGAGAACCCAAAGGAAGCTACTTCCATCAGAAGGCGTTCTCTCAGATTCTTCTACGATATAGAGACGAAGATGCTGTATCGCCGCTCCTACGATGGATTATTACTTCGGTGTCTGTCAAACACAGAAGCCAAAGAAGCAGTACGAGAAGCTCATGACGGTGTCTGCGGGGCCCACCAGCCTGGCCCAAAATTGCAAGACCGCCTTCGACGAATGGGCTACTATTGGCCCACGATGGTGGCAGATGCCATCGAATATGCTAGAAAGTGCAAAGCTTGCCAAGTCCATGCGGACTTCATTCACCAACCATCCGAATTTCTACATCCGACAGTAGCATCCTGGCCATTCGAAGCATGGGGAATGGATATTATTGGTCCAATCACCCCACCTTCCTCCCGAGGACATCGCTTCATACTTGCGATTACTGATTACTTCTCCAAGTGGGCGGAAGCTGTCCCACTCGCCGAAGCCAAGACTTCGAACGTGATCAGCTTCCTGAAGCACCACGTCATCTACCGCTTTAGATTGCCCCGAAGGATCATCCATGATAATGGTCCACAGTTTGCAAGCCACGCATTCTATCGATTTTGCGATAAACACCGTATCCAGAATATCGCTTCGATGCCGTACAACCCGGCAGCAAACGGGTTAGCAGAGGCGTTCAACAAAATAATCATCAAACTCCTCAAAAAGTTTGTCTCCTCCAACAAGCGCGACTGGAACGAGAAGCTCGGCGAATGCTTATGGGCTTATCGCACCACAATTCGAACAGCCACCGGGAATACGCCGTTCTTCCTAGTATACAGAAGCGAGGCAGTTCTCCCATTAGAGACTCAAATACCCTCACTTCGCGTCGCCCTCACTTATCAATTGACAACAGATGATAACTACCGACGTCGACTGCAAGAATTAGAAGCCTTAGATGAAAAGCGCCTCCTAGCTCAGCAAAGGATCGAGCTGTACCAAGCACGTATCTCAGGAGCCTTCAACAAGAAGGTCAAAATCAGAACATTCCAAGTGGGCGATCTTGTTCTGGCAGTCCGGAGGCCAATGGTCGTGACTCACAAGACCGCCGACAAGTTCCAGCCAAAATGGGAAGGTCCATTTGTCATCGAGGCCGTGTTCTCCAACGGTGCTTACCGCCTCGCTAAGCAGAACGGAGACTTGCTCATATTGCCCGTCAACGACAAGTTCCTGAAGAAATACTAGGTTTAAACAATATTCTTTAGATCCTCGAGTCACGTACCTTCTGGTACCACTAAACTCGCTCCATAAATTTCCAGATTATTGAGTCATGTATCCGCTGATACCACTGAACTCACCCTCGCAGTTTTCCAGATCCTCGAGTCACGTACCCGCTGGTACCACTGAACTCGCTCCATAATTTTCCAGATTATTGGGTCACGTATCCGCTGATACCACTGAACTCACCCTCGCAGTTTTCCAGATTCTCGAGTCACGTACACGCTGGTACCACTGAACTCGTTCCATAAATTTCCAGATTATTGAGTCATGTATCCGCTGATACCACTGAACTCACCCTCGCAGTTTTCCAGATCCTCGAGTCACGTACCCGCTGGTACCACTGAACTCGCTCCATAAATTTCCAGATCATTGAGTCACGTACCCGCTAGTACCGCTGAACTCACACTCACCATTCTCCAGATTTTCGAGTCACGTACCCGCTGGTACCGCTGAACTCACACTCACCATTCTCCAGATTCCCGAGTCACGTACCCGCTGGTACCGCTGAGCTCGCACCCACAATATTCCAGATTTTCGAGTCATGTACCCGCGTGTACCACTGAACTCATGCCCTTCTTCCATAAAGATATCCCAAATTTCTAAGTCATGTATCCGCTGGTACCTCTGAACTTACACTTTGATTCCAACATTCATAGATTGTCGAGTTATGTACCCATCGGTACCCCTGAACTAACATTCCGGTCACTCTTTTGAAAGAAAGTCATGTATAATCATACCGCTGAACTTTCTTCCTACAAGAGATCCTCCCTCATGATCTAATACCTGCACTCCCAGTGCACAACAAAGGTAACGGGTCCACAAACTTCCAAGACGGCCATGTCCTCATTACCTCTGAGCCGTTCCACTTCCGCCAAAAACAAATCACCCCCTACGTAGAACTTCCATGTCCTCATTACCTCTGAGTTGTTCCATGTGCCCTCCTTCATTGAGCCCACTCCTGTCATGTCCTCATTACCTCTGAATGGAAAGGCTCCGTCGAAGAAACCTTCATACTTGCCATGTCCTTATTACCTCTGAGTAAGTATGATGACCCCCTTTCGACCTATTATCTGTACCCACAACCGGAGTACGCCAAGGGTAATAGGTCCACAAATGTCCTCAGCTGACCATCAATATCCTCCTTCGAGTTCACTCCTTCCATGTTCTCATTACCTCTGAGTAGAAAAACTCTACGTTTAAAAAAAAAAAAAAACTTCCCACTTGCCATGTCCTCGTCACCTCTGAGCAAGTATGTCGGTTCCCCTTCATCCTATTATCCGTGCCCTAAACCAGGGTACGCCAAGGATAATAGGCCCACAAATATCCTCAGCTAAATTTCTTAGCACAAATCTATCACCTCATCAGGCCCCAGGAGCCCAGCTGCTCTACGGCATTCCTTTTTCTCAATACCAAGAGCACCCATGACCACTTCGCTATGGCTGCTTCAGGTACCCTGATCAAAACTTGTTACCTCTGCCTAAAACCAGGGAACGCCATGGGTAACAGGTCCACAAATATATCCCCTATACGGAGGTAAACATCACCACAATATCACAGGCGCAGCAAGCAATACAAATGAAGGGTAGAATTGAAAGCACTTTTTATTTGAAGGAAGAAAAAGCATTACATGTTTCGGGATCATGTCCCCTTCAGAAAGAAAGAAAACGGAAACAAAACAAGAAGAAAAAGCCGACTACATTTTAGCATCACTCAATTCTAGGAGACGATTTCTTACTGAGGTGGTCCTCCGTTCAATCCGTTGTCGAGCACGACGCTCGGCCTCCTGGAATAAATGCTCCTCCTTATCTAAGCCCAAGAACGCTTGACAGTCATCTTCCAATTTCTTTAAGGCAGTCTCCAGGTCAGTCGAAGCTTGAATAACCCTGTCAGCCTCCTGAACAATCAGTCCTCTGTCATTGTGGGTAGTCTCGAGTTCAGACTCCAAGAAAGCCAACTTCTTCTGAAGCACAAGGATCTGCTCCCGTGTCTCAGTAATCTCACGAGAGACAGACTCCTCCCGAGCCACAACATTTTCAGTCGCATAACTCAGTTGATCATACCGATCAGCTAAGTCACTGAGATCCTTCAGCGCGCCCGGTCTGGTCCTATCTCGAGCCGCTCTGGTCCTCTCTATAATAGCAATAAGGGAATTCTGCTCCTCGTTTATAACAGCAGGCAGATCAGCCTGCCGCAATACTCGAAGCTCGGACACCAACTGATCAACCTCCAGCAATTTTGCCTCCAGAAGCGAAGCCATCCCTGCATCATCAGGAAGATCCCTAAGGATGTTTATTTGACCAAAGGCACATTGTCGGGCCAAGGTAAAAGAGGTCCCTCTGTCTACAGCGGCCTCGATTCCCCTCTTCAAATGATGATGAAAACTGGCAACCACGTCCTGTAACGCATCACTCAAAAATTCAGCAGAGGAGGGCGTCAGGGGAAGCCGGAGCGGCAACGTCGGAGGAGTTTCGCCACCGGGGGAACGGAGTCCGAGAAGAACGATGCATGAATAGCGGCCAACTCGTCTTCCGCCGCCCGGAGAGCTTGGATGCTCAGCAGGGAAGAAAGGTCGACTCTCGAAGCCATCGGAACAGATGATGATGCAAGGACCATCGTCCCCTGCCCCGACTGCCCCGAGAACTGGCTCGTGAAACTCGGGCCCCCAGAAGGCCCCTCAAGACGAGTCGGGCAGTGAGGAGTACACCTCTTTCCACCGATGCCCCTTCGGTTGGGGTTGTCTCAGCGACGTCCATCCTCGGTACTGGAGGGACAGGACCTGAATGTCCAGAATAACAATCAATCGACGTAACCCGAAGGACATAATGATAGAGTAGATAGGCTTCCTCACGGGTTAAGATTCGGCTAATCTTACCAAGGGAGGGGCATAAAGGCTGCGGCTCATCCACAACTGGCATAGTCCCCTCACCCGCGATCCCCGAGTTAAACTCAGTCACATCCCCTGCCCCCGTCACCTTGAAGGAGGATACAGATTGATCTGCGTTCTCTTGAATAGGAGCAGGCTCATGGAAGTCCCCGTCATTCGGGGTCACCGCCTCGACATCCTGAAACTCTTCTTCTTCTCCCGACACCTAAAAGAGGGGACGAAGATAGTCAGGATTGAAACTCAAAGAAAAGGAGGAAGAAGGGATCAAGAGCAGTTTTGTTACCTCTAATGCAGGATTGACTTCTTCGCCACCCTTTTTTATGGCTAGCGGACGGTGCCTAGTCGCAACCAGCTTTCGAGATCGAGAAACACTGTCTATAGGAGAAACTTGCCTGCTACGCTTCGGAATAGGACCAGGCGCAACAAGAGACTGATCCCTCAGTACCTCATCTGACAAAACATGCGACTGACCTACCTCTGCGCCTACCACTGGAAGGATAGAGTCATCTTCATCACACTGGTTGCCTTCGCCACCCTCAGCAGCGAAGCCCAAATCTGGCACTTCGGCTCTAACCTTTCTCTTCTTGGCCCCTTGAGAGCCTTCCTCCAGATCGGTGCCAACAATAAAACTGGTACCCGGGTTAAAACCAACTGGGGGCTTGTTCGCCATGACATGATATAGAGCTGCCATATATAAGATCTCCACTGACTCCTTAATGGCAGGGACCGAGAAAATGGTGCGAGTGTGGAACGAATCATAATATTGCCAAGCTCTGATACCATCAAGAAGACTACCCTCATAACCCAGGCAAGGACTGGGGCTGTCCAGATAAAGTTGGCTGTATCCAAACTGCCGGGGAAACCTGCTAGGCAGATAAGGCTCCAGAAAAACAGCATTGCAGTTACGGTACACTAGATGTGCGGGACGGATGTTACGCAACCATAAGAGCATCTGGCCATCCAGAAGCTGAGGGGGGGGGCGATACCGTCAATATGTACAGCCTCTATGTCCCTGGCAGTAAAGCGAGGGACGGATACGAAGATATAATACTTATCTGCCCTCGCCAATGCCATCCGGCAAGTCCGTATGGTTTCACACTCCCAAGGCTCGTCACGATAGCGGAAGATAAATACGTCATCATCAGTCACACCGTCTCCAGAGCCCGGCCTCATCAAAGACGGGTAATGTATCAGCAGCCACCCCATCAAATAGTGATAGGGCAACTCAGTTCGTTCAAAATCCTTGGTCACGTCACGAGCAATGATTTTGGATGTGAAAGTACGTAGGCCACGGTGTATGCTGCACACCATGGCCGGGAGGAGAGCTAGCCTGATTCGTAAAACTAACTTCACAGCCGGAAGGATGAAGTTACAACTAATTCTCTCAATGGAACCGGCTCCTCCCGAGACTACACAGTTTCGTAGCCAGATCATCAAAAATCCCGCCAGAAGCGCTTTCTCAGACAGCTCCTGAGTATCCTGGTAAAAGTAATCGAAAGTATCAGTCTGGTTCCCGATTCTGTCGCTGGTAGTGGCCACTCCCTTAGCCAACGACACCGAGTCCTCAACCGCTTCCCGAGGTCGAGGGCGACGAGAGGTGACTCTACCTAAGGCATCTGTCGAAAAGAGATAGTGCACCCAATCTCTGGTGAAGGGAGCATTCCCTTCCAGGTTACTATCCTTTTGAGTCATCTGATAACATGCGTTATAATGGCACAATATCTCCTGGTAAAGGGCCGCAAAGCCAGGATACCATCGTTCCAGATCTTCAAGTTCCTCATTAGTGGGAGTATACGCTTCAAACGCTTCGTCCCCCCAAGGAAGCTTGGAGACCGCGTGCATCTCATGGAGCACGAGTCCCATCTCCCCCACAGGTGTGTAAAAGGTCCCCGTACGGCAATTATACATTTCCAGCAGAGACATGAGCAGCTTCTTGTTTATGGACAAGCCATGACTGGTACCTCGGATAGCATGGTACAAGCCAATCTCGCACAAAAAGGCCTCATACTTCTGCAAGATCCAAGTAGACAAATTAATCCACGAAGGAACAGAGTGCACCCAACCAGGGAACGTCAACCGACCAACGGGATAGGAGCCTTTTCGAGCAAGCTGATTTATAAAAGTGTCGGCGGTAGAAAATGAGAAATTAGGGCCCGCCACATTCAGGAAAGAACCTGGGACCAACCCCGTCACAGAACAACTAGTGTGCACTTTGCCGGCAATCACGGACTTCAGATTGTTATTATAATGGATGTTCCCCACAAACATCCCACCTCTGGTAGGGGTTAAAGTCTCCCCCATCTTCCGATCTAACGAGAGCATATTAAACCAAGGTAACGGGAAGTGTCGCTCCATTTGGGGGATGCGAATCGCCATCCCGTTAGAAATAAAGTTCCAGTCCTCCGACACCTCCAGGACATGATCGTTCTCCACGGTCAAGGCATCTCCAAAAAAGAACGCAGGCTTCAAATACTCCCCTTTAAATTTCCCGGAGTTTATCATAGCATTAAGGAAGTGAAAAGACTGATTCTTGATGGCATTCAATCTAACCGTAGGCTCATCGCTCGGAAACTGGTCAGCCATATACTGGACAATATGGTCACACCTATAGCCGAGAGCGGCTTGAGCGCTACCCACCAAGAGTTCTCCAGCGGCGTTAACCGGCAGGTTCACTGAAGAACAAACAGAGAAAAATAAGTTAAACGGAGGGATAAAACAAGAGAGAGCCGATTGGGTGCTCTCAAACCCCATGCGGCTCAAGAAGACATCCATACGGCCCCATGAAGCTCTCAAAAATCTCATACGGCTCCGTACAATAAAAAGACTATGCGGTTTAGCGTCACTTATGCGGCTTCGCCAGCAAGGCACGCATACAGATGCGGTAGTTCTCTTATGCGGCTCGCAGCTTAGCCATAGGGCGAACATGCGATTTACAAAGGCTCGTGCATAAAGTATGCGACGTAACCATGGCGGTTGGGGTTCTTTAACTCATGCATTGTGCTTACCAATGATGGGGGGGTGAACGTCAGGATGAACATCAGGTACGGGGACGGGCGGAGTAGCAGCCGCAGTCGAGATGGAATTGGAGGCCGCCTTCTTGCCCTTTACTGCCACGGTCTTCTTGGGAGCCATTAATTATCAAAAGAGGAGAAGGGCGGTCGAGATAGGAAAGGTCTGAGGAAGAAGAAGGAAAATAAAGAAGTCTTCTCTCTCTTCAAACTCTTCCTATTTATAGGAAGACGGGAGAAGGAGTACACGTGGGCCAATGACCGACTCATGAAGAGCGCAACCGACTCCTTGGGTTTCGTCTCCAAGATTCACCCAAGGCATCAAATCCGAAAGATTTAATGAGCTGACTCTTGGGATTCCCTCCTACAAAGGCGGTGCTGAAACGAATTTGAGGCAATTAAAGATCTGCACACGTGGCAAGCAGCTATGCGGCTGAACAATCTCCTGCGGCTAAGTCACTTATGCGGCTGAATAATTCATGCGGCCAAGACTTCTATGCGGTCAGAATTCTATATGCGGCTAGAGGAAACCGGCCATGCTTCTTATTCAAAGTATTTCAATTTTACAAATTGAAAACTTTAAAGGGGGTCCTGTAGAAGCATGGAAAATACTAAAGGAAATGATTCATGCGGCCAGGAAAGATCCATGCGGCTCAGAAAACTCATGCGGCTCATGGAATCATGCGGTATAAGGGGCTATGCGGCCCAGGGCATTCCATGCAGCTCAGAGGACACGTGGCCTGATAGTGCCCCCCTCCGACCCATGCTGCATTAATTGCTATGACGGTTGACCCCTCTGAAAAGTTGACAGCCCTGACACAAAGGCAGGTAATTATGACTCTGTCATAATGATGAATCTCTAGGGAGGAGGAAAGAAATCTCTGACACAAATCCCCTGAGAGCCACAAAAATGCCACGTGGCCTTGCCACGTGGGCATTCGTATGCGGCTCGCTTCTCATGCGGCTCAGAATAAATCCTATGCGGCTCAGACCATAGAAGCCTCATGCGGCTCGAGCAAAGGACATCCCATGCGGCTCAGAGTGAATCCATCCTATGCGGCTCAGGCCATGAAGGCCTCATGCGGCTCGGGCGAGGGCTTCTCATACGGTTCAAGAGGATCATGTCTATGCGGCCCAGGCGGATATATACCTATGCGGCCCACAAGGATTACTCCTCTGTGGTTAGAGGACTCAAGAGAGGGCCACTGCCCACGCAGCCTTGACACGTGGGCTTAACCATATGCGGCTCACATTCATATGCGGCTCACATTCATATGCGGCTCACTAGTCATGCGGTCCAGATCCCCCCAGCAGCTCCTAGGACACGTATCCTAAACCGATTAATTCCTCGGATTTGCTGCCATTAAAGATTGGATCAGATCCCAATAAATCTGGGACATGTGGCAGAAGAATAGATCTAATTTATTCGCAGATATCAGAAGATCAGTATAAGGAAGATTTATTCCAATCAGCATTAACTGCTCATGGAATTTGGTGTAATCTACACCTAATGGCCCAGATTCATCATAATCAGGATGAATGGCCTAGATTGACCAATCCCCAAGCTACCGCCATCTCTAAAAGCTAATCATTAGCAACCCTAATGATCATATCCCACTATTATAAATAGCAAGGTGCCATTCCCTTGTAAGATATACAATTTCTGAGAGAAAAATACGTATATACAGAGAGACTCCCCAATAGTCAGAGAAAAGAATACACAGAGAGAGAGAGAAGACAGAAGAGCAACAGAGGAGCAAGAAGAGCATTTCTTCGTCAACGCCAACCATCTTTTTACAAGGAGCCAAGGCTGCATACCGATCGTCCAAGGAGTAAGGCAGGGCTGCCGTTGCCTTCCCGAGCCTCTATCGTCATCCCCCAGAATCTAAAATAAACAATTGTACTTAGACTGCTGTACCTAGGTTTTCGTCCCTAGGCTTTCTTTGTACAAGCGAGTTTGTAACGTGAAGTAAAAGTTCGGTCCTCCGATAATTGTTCTGTTCTTTTATATTTTATGGCAAACAGGTCTCCCTATCGAACACCTCAAAATGCATAAAAATAACCCGTCGATTCTCCATTGATTAGGGGAGCAAACCAGACATTGTTTTGTATTCGAAGCATCATATCCACCCACTTACTATGGAACCCAAACTTCTGCAGCA
The DNA here is from genome assembly GCA_029216955.1 of Iris pallida. Classification (NCBI taxonomy): domain Eukaryota; kingdom Viridiplantae; phylum Streptophyta; class Magnoliopsida; order Asparagales; family Iridaceae; genus Iris; species Iris pallida. Next base: position 1,146,996 of record JANAVB010010200.1, read on the forward strand.
CTTTCAGCAAAAATCTCCAATCTAACCGATTATAGGCCTTCATCATATCTAATTTTATAGCAATATTTCCTCCCCAATGCTTCTTATTCATCTTCGCCACAATCTCCTGTGCAAGAACAATATTATCAACTATTTTTCGACCACGAACAAACCCACTCTGTTTAGGGGAAATGAGTCTGGGCAACAATGGGGCCAATCGGAGAGCTAAAGTCTTCGAAATGATCTTATTCAGAACTGAGCACAGACTGATAGGGCGATAGTCCGTAAAGTATTTCGGCTGTTTCGTCTTTCGGATTAAAACCAATGAAGTGTTTGTGATGGCTCTAGGTAAAGAAACCCATCGAAGAACATCCCCACCGCCTCTGTGATGTCTTCTCCTATGATCTCCCAGCTGCCGAGGAAAAATTTAGGAGTAAACCCATCTAGTTCCGAAGCACTGTTCATGTCCAGCGATTTAATCGTAGCATATAGCTCGTCTTTGGTCGGAAGGGCAATAAGACTGTCATTCTCTTCTTCCTCGACCAAACAGGGTATAACCGAAAGCAAGTCTTCATCTTCAATAATGTCTCCTCTCTGATATAATGCCGAGTAATATTCAACCGCATAAGATTGTATATGAGCCTTATCAATCAATAAAGTATCATTCGGAGTGGATATGGAGTGGATCCTGAGAGCTTTCTTCTTATAGTTCACACATTCATGAAAGTATGCGGAATTCTTATCCCCTTCTAAATCCCACTTCAACCTGGACTTCTATTTCCAGAACTCCTCCTCAACACGAACCCGTTGTTTCAACAAAGCAGCTGCTTGGGCAAGTGCAATCTTGTTTCTCTCAGAGCCATCTTCTTCGAAAATGAGCTCAGCTGCTAACACAATGTCCTCCGCTTCCCTAACTGCTTGAAACAAGTCCCCATAGGTAGCATGGCTCCATGTAGATAGCACCTTCCTGCATGCTTCCAATCGAAGAACAACTTTAGTAAGGCCATGCCGATGATCCACGGAGTGCCACGCGTCGTGAATCAGCTGTTGATAATCTGTGTGTTTTGTCCAGAAATCCAGAAACCAAAATTGCTTATGACCACCTTGCTGATAAGCTAATAAACGAACTAAAATTGGAGCATGATCCGATTCAGTTTGATTCAAATGTTCCTCAACAGAGCAAGGAGCCAGCTGGTGCCATCTATTGTCTAAGAATACCCGATCCAAACGTGATGCACGACGATCAGAATTATCCGACTTCACCCAAGTATAGGCGCTCCCAGTAAAAGACAACTCAGAAATACCTGCTGATAACTGAAAATTAGCAAAATCCTGCATGGACACCGTATCCGCTCGTCAGCCCTCCAGTTTTTCTCTGTTTTAAGCACAGTATTAAAATCCCCACCAACTATCCATGGCAATCTGTGCGAGCTTTGCAGCTCCAGTAACCTATCCCATAGAAGCCTTCGTCCTTCTTTCTTATTATCTCCATGCACGATAGAGACAAGAGTCTCAACCGGTAGCAAAGGATCTACCAATCGAATAGATAAAGCCTGATCGAAAGACTCCACCATTGTGATATCACAATTGGCTCTGGCCATAACCCATATATTGCCCTTAGAGTTGGAGAAAGCCACAGAGAACCCTAACTTAACCCGGTAACGAGTGAGTTGCTCACTGTCCACTTTAGGTTCAATTATAGCCACAAAGTTAACTTTATGAGTTCTAATAAGAGTCTTCAAACGCTTAAAAGTCATGGCGTTCTCAACTCCTCGAACGTTCCAAATCATGAAATTAAACATTAAGGGTTTGGGAGCTACCAGCGTTGGTTTTGCTTGCAGCCGAGCGCGTGACTCTATCAGATGGCTCCACCAGCTTTCTCCCCTTTGGACGCTTTTGTATAAGTCCTTTTTCAGTTTGAGCTCTTGTGGCAATGGCTCTGGATGCATGTCTCCACTACCCGCTTCACCATCTTCTACATGATCTAGATCCAGCTCTCCTCATATTGGCTTTGTAAAGTCGTCCTCTTCCCTACCAAGACGTTCTTCCTCCTCCATAATGTCTGCCCAGTTACTGTGTAGCCCTCGAATTTCTCCGTCCTCTAACTCATCCATTGATGACGAAGTAACCATGGTAGTAGCCTGAATAGGCAAAACCCCCGCCGTCACATCGTCGAGAATATCCATGCGCAACTCGGAGTCATTAAGTGCTGCCGGCTGCTCTTTGCTGATTGGAACACTTGGACCTGGAGGATTGCTCCCTGGGGGAACGTGAGATGGCGGCATAGTATCTTCAATATGAGTGGTTGCATGAGCATCATTAATCCCCCCACCCGAGGGATTAGCAGCGTCATTAATGATAGATTGGTCATCATCCACGCGTTGCAAGATCGACGTGACTTGTGGAGGATTGGGAGGCCGACGCGTGTCCCATCGAGCAGTAATGACGGTTTCAGTTAACCCCTCTTGCATGACAGCCTTCCCCTTGTTCTTCAGCTTACAGGAGTCCACTGTGTGTCCTTGGTGAAAATAATGATTGTAGTAGAGAGGTATATGTTCATACTCAACATTCTGCCAAAAGCTCCTTCCCTTGGATAAGTTGATACTGACTCTACGTTGCAAAGGTTTCGCTGCATCAATCTCAACAAAAACCCTAGCCATGCTAGGTCTGGCTAATTCTTTCGTCGCTCGATCTATCTTTAAAGGAGTCCCAATTGCTGATAGAATGGCGAAAAGAGCATCTCTTGCATAAAGATGATGAGGCAAATCAGGGAGAGTCACCCACACCGGCATCAAAGCCGATTCAACCAATGGTGTGAAATCAGATTCCCACTTGAATATGCGTATGGGCGCACGAGCTAAAAACCACATCTCTGTAGAACGGAGCTGGAGATAGTCTTCCTCAATTGATGGACAAATCAGGATGTGTTTCCGATCTATAACGCCTACCTTGATTGATCCCTTGAACTCAAATCCTTGCAAAGCTTTGCAAATAACCTCAATCGGAGGTTTGTTATGAGAAAACTTCCCAATGAGGGCGTATTTTAGAGGAGCCGCAAGGGCGACTTCTTCTTCTTCAGTGAATGTGATCGCAGGCGCGCCCTTAAACAAAGTCACCGATCGAAAAGCCAATTTTGGGGTAGCCTCAACACGACCAGTGACCACCTCCGCAAAGGACTTGGGAGCGGCCATAGGGGCTCCGACCTGGCCAACGGCCAAGCCGGATTCGACGGGGAATGACGAAATCTTCAGAAGACCACCGCGGTGCTAGGGTTGCGCACGGAGTTCCTTCCTCCTCTGTTATATATATATATATATATATATATATATATATATATATATATAAAATATATATATATATATATTAAAAATATTATATATATATATATATATATATATATATATATGATTACTGCTTGACAGAGATGTTGTGAAGTAAATATGAGCATTCTCTACACCACTGTCCACTCTAGACTTGAGCACACACACGCACACTCTCTCTCTCATTATTTACATATCTCACTATTTCCCTATCTATGTATTTGATATATGTGAATGTAATTTATGTATATATATAGTGCTATGATGTAGTTTGTGTGCCTTTTTAGCTAATGTGGTTAGCTATGAGTTGGTTTAACAAGTGACTATTAGGCTATATGTTAGAGAGTTTATTGTTTACTTGGTTACTTGTGGGCTTGACTTGTTTAGACCTAGATTTGACTAACCTAACTAGTTTGACTTTTAGAGTTGACCAGAGTTGACCAAGAGTTGACTTTGGCCCAGATTGACCTAAGAACATGTAGATGTATTGTACTCTTTAAATTATATTCCCTTTGTATACATCATAACTTTTTTTGCTCTAAATAGGACTCAGTTACCTCGCTTCGAACTTTATATTCCCACAGACATTCAGATTTCAGGCGAGTACATTCTCTGATCGTTTCATACTTGCTAGGACTTATATTCATGCTCTAGATTACTTTACTTGATACTGACACTTGTTATCACGGATTAGTACTATATGTATCTTTCATACGATGTTATCCCCTCATCGGATACATCAGGTATTTCGTATTTGTATACTTTATCATGGGCATCGTGTACTCCTTGTTTCATGTTATTCGTATACAAATCGCGTGAAATTGTGTACTCTCATGTGCTCACATGATCTTCGTGTACAAACTAAACTTTGTGTACAATAACATAACTTGACTGAATCCTTGTGTATTGATTTGGGACAGGGGAGTAGAAGTGGTTATGTGATCATTCGTGTAGTTTACTCGTGTATAACCTCTGTAGATTACTCGTGTATAACATTGTGCCGTTTACATAATCTTCTTGTGCTCTAAATCACTAGTCACTTACAATTCTTACTTATCATGTATATATTTCTAATTTACAAATATCTCTCTTATTTTTATATGCATCTTCTTATAGTTCATGTATCTTACTCTTTTGTACGCTTTATATTTCCTGCCATGATATGAACTGCGTGAGATGTATTGTGCTCATTCCTGTCCTGACTAGACCTGTTAAAAATATTACAGAGGACGATGAGGCCTTCTGTACCACATACTGCGGAGCCCACATAGATGATATCTGTGAGCTGATTCCACATGAGGACCTTGCAGTAGTCGACGATACCATCCCTTTAGTCTATGCTAGTTAGCTAGACAGTTATCTTATTTCTTGTTGTCTTGTCTTATTTTGACATTCTGAGATGTATTATTTTTAGATATTGTTGTTGTTGTGTCGTATAGACACTTAGACTTATTTTTCTTCTGTTTGTACTTCTTTTGGATTTCATATCTATCATATTGTGTTGTTTCTACCTTAGATTGTGATTGAGATGTACCTTCTATATTGTCCTCCGTTCGGAGAGTATATCTTGTGTAGTTACATTTATACTGTGTTAGATGTTGTGACCTATGACAGCGTTCTACTATCGATACTGTGGCGTAGGTTGGACGTACCCACTTCTCGTGCCCCTACACTGGGTGCGGGTCGTGACACATTTTTAGGGGTGGCCCATACAGGTCTAGATTTTGTAGTGGTATTCGAACTAGAGTATCACTATAGCCTGCAGTAGGATATATGATATAGTTTTGGGGTACTCAATCACATTTAGGAAAAACTCTTATCTAAATTCCTGCCATTTAAACTCTTGCTGATAATTGCTTTCCTTTGAAATAATGTCCTTCTTTGATTGTGTCGCTTCTTTATCAGTATTGATTCCTTATTTGATCTGTCTCCAGGATGGTAATTGAGACACGATCGCAGTGCCCCATCACGGAAGGTATGTCAGAGAGGTCTGCCACTTCTCGCCCAGTTCAGTCGAGACCTGAGACAGCAACTCTCCTAGTACCTACTCATGTTGGAGCCTCTGCAGCTTTCGGGGGAGCACATCTACCAGTTCGAAGGCAGACCCCAGTTATTCCTGAGGTGCTTCAGCCGTAGCAGCAGCCACCTACGGGATTGGTTGACGTTGTACACCTTTTTTTTCTTCGTAGAGCGAATCTTGGAGTCACATCAGCAGCATCAGCAGCGCCAGACTACTGACTTCCGTCAGGGCATAGACGATGCCCACCAGCTAGTTAGGACGATAGTGGAGATGGTGGCTGCCCAGCCATAGGGAGGGCAGGTTCAACAGTATCAGCCGAGGACGTTAGGCATCCAGGAGTTCTAGAAGATGTATCTTAGGGGCTTTCGAGGCACAGAGGGGATCTTATATGCCGATGATTGGATCGAACATATCGAGGAGATATTCTGGCTGGCGGAGATACCAGCCAAACTTTATATCGAGGTGGCAGCCAGCCAGATGCAGGACCTGGCCCGTACTTGGTATCAAACGGACCCTAGAGTGGGTACCGAGGGACAGACTTAGGCAGCCTTCAAGAAGTTGTTCAAGGAGAAGTTCTTCCCAGACGTAGCGCTGGGAGGCATAGAGCAGCAGTTCGAGAGTCTGGTTCAGGGAAACCAGACAGTCGAGGAATATGCTGGAGAGTTCTGCCGGCTGAGCAAATTTATTGAGGATCTGAGCGAGACGACGAAGGCGAGGAAGTTCCGTAGAGGTTTGATTAGGGAGGTCCGGTCCTTGACTAAGAGTGACTGGGATGCTACTTTCGAAGATCCTAGCAAAAGCCATGGCAGCAGAGGACGACCTAGGGTTAAAACTGAAGAGAGGACGGGACTTTCACAGAGCCAGTAGTAGCGGAGGTTCGACCAAGAGGCCCCACTTCTAACAGCAGCACCAGCAGAGGCAGTTCCAACAGCAGCCTCAGGGATAGGGCCGGGCACCTTTTCAGTAGGTGCAGCAGCAGCAGGCCCCCAGGCAGCAGCAGACCACCAGTTTTCCTTTCTGCAAGAAGCCGGGACACGGGTTGAACGACTGTAGAAAGAGGCTGGGGAGGTGCCTGATGTGTCGTTCGTCGGACCACCAGATGAGAGACTGTTCCATAGCGACGATTCGTTCGGCACCAGGAGGAGGAGCTAAGGCTCCAATAGGCCAGCAAAAGGGACTAGCCCTGCAGACGTAGCAGTAGAGGTTCGTTCAGCACCAGCAGCAGGCCAGGGGAGGATAGCAGGGGCGAGGCTTCGCCATGGCAGTAGAGGATGCCGAGGCTATTGGAGAGTTGATTGCAGGTTCTGTTCTTCTCGACTCCTTTCCCGCTTTCACATTATTTAATTCTGGGGCTTCCCATAGCTTTGTGTCAGTATCTTTTACTATTAGACACCATCTTGCTTCTGAATCGTTGCTTAGGACTTGCAAGATCACGACTGGGGTGGCATTATCCTCGTCAGTAATATTTGCAAGGATTAGAGGGTAGTTTTGGGAGGCCGAGAACTGGATGTGAGTCTGCTCGTAATGCCACTACCGAACTATGATATAGTACTCGTAATGGATTGGTTGAATAGGTACTATGCCAGTATAGATTGTCGTGATGACAGAGTTCTTTTTCATCCGCCAGGAGAGCTAGAGTTCGAGTTCGCCAAACGGAAGGCAGAGTAGAGCAGCAGAGTCTTCTGCAGAGTTTCAGTTGAGGAGCAGACAGTGCCACATCCATTGATAACAGAGTTCATGAATGTCTTTCTGGAGGACTTGCCAGGACTTACCATCAGACAGAGACGTTGATTTCTCTATAGACTTAGTGTCCAGCACAGAGCCGATATCTCAGCACGTCTATAGGATGAACAGCGAGTTGGTGGAGTTAAAGAAATAGGTTGATGAGTTACAGGACAAGGGCTTTATCCAATCTAGTTCTTCACCATAGGGTGTACCGGTGCTTTTTGTACCTAAGAAGGACGGGACGGTACTGATGTGTATCGACTACAGAGCACTCAACAACTTTACAATCAAGAACAAGTATCCACTGCCGCGGATCAATGATCTCTTTGATCAGTTAAGCGGAGATAGGGTATTCTCGTAGATTAATCTGAGGTTAGGCTACCATCAGGTGAAGGTAAAGAGGGAGGATATCCCGAAGATAGCATTCAGGATGCGGTATGGACAGTTCGAATTTATGATGATGCCGTTTGAGTTGACTAACACCCCGACGGTATTCATGAACCGGATGAACAAGTGTTCCACCAGTACTTGGATAAGTTTATGGTGGTGATCATCGATGATATCTTGGTGTACTCGAAGACTGTAGAGGAGCATGAAGAGCATTTGAGAGTGGTTCTGGAGACTCTCAGGAAGGAGGAGCTTTATGACAAGCTCTCGAAGTGTGAGTTCTTCCTGGATCGAGTTGACTTCCTGGGTCATGTTGTGACTAGAGATGGGATCTCAGTTGACCCGAGGAAGATGACGGCAGTTGAGGCGTGGACAGCACCGAGTTCAGTTGCAGAGATCAGGAGCTTCCTGGGATTGGCAGGCTACTACAGGAGGTTCGTTCAGGATTTCTCCCGAGTTGTAGAGCCATTGACTAGGCTGACCCGAAAGGACACAGAGTTTATCTGGTCAGAGTAGTGGCAGGTCGCTTTTGATGAGTTGAAGAAGCGGTTGACGACAGCTCCGATTCTGACATTGCCATCAGGATCAGGCGGGTTCACTATCTACTGTAACGTCTCGAAGAAGGGTTTGGGTTCTGTCCTGCAGCAGCATGGGAAGGTTATTGCCTATGCTTCCAGGAAGTTACATCCACATGAGAAGAACTACCCTATCCATGACTTAGAGTTGGTGGCAGTTATATTTGCCCTGAAAATATGGAAACACTATTTGTACGGAGAGCGGGTGGAGATCTTTACAGACCATAAAAGCTTGAAATACGTGTTTACACTGAAGGAGCTCAATATGAGGTAGTGTAGATGGTTGGAGTTGATGAAGGATTTCGATATTGCACTGCAGTATCATCCAGGGAAGGCTAACGTGGTTGCCGATGCATTGAGCATATTTCCGAAAACCATGTGTTTGACGGTAGATCGTCACTTGCTAGCAGATCTGGAGAGCCTGGGATCGAGGTGCTAGTGCCAGGAGTGGAGATACAAATGTAGGGTCTGTAGATTCAGTCGAACTTGATAGAGAGCATCAAGTTGACTCAGTTCGACGATGTTGCTCTACGGTGCATCCGAGAGCAGGCTCGAGCAGGATTGGTGGTTGAGGAGTTCACCATTGCAGAGGATGGCGCATTGAGGCACGATTCCAGACTGTGTGTGCCCAGCGGAGAGCTTCGGGAGTAGGTTATACATGAGGCCCACCGATCTCAGTACTTTATATATCCAGGTGCTAACAAGATGTATAGGGATCTAAGGGAGCATGTATGGTGGTGTGGGATGAGGCGGGAGGTAGCACGCTTCATCGCTAGATGTTTGGTATGCCAGCAGGTGAAGGTAGAGAGGCAGAGGCCAGGAGGTTTGTTACAGCCGTTGCCCATTTTAGAATGGAAGTGGGAGCACATCACGATGGACTTTGTTTCAGGATTTCTACGTACGCCTGGAGGGAAAGACGCAATTTGGGTTATCGTAAACAGGTTGACCAAATCAGCTCACTTTTTGCCATTTAAAGTGGGTTTGTCTACCGAGAAGCTTACAAAGATGTATATACGGCAGATTGTCAGGATTCATGGAGTTCCGGTGAGCATTGTCGCGGATTGGGATAGTCACTTTATTTCATATTTCTGGCGGAGTCTACAAACTAGTTTGGGCACTCAGCTCAAGTTTAGTACTGCATACCAACCTCAGACGGATGGACAGTCAGAGAGGACTATTTAGACACTCGAGTACATGTTGCAGACTTGTGTCTTAGATTTTGGAGGTTCCTGGGAGGATCACCTGCACTTAATAGAGTTTGCATACAATAACAGTTTTTAGGCCAGCATCGAGATGTTACCGTTCGAGGCACTGTACAGACGTTGATGTCGTACACCCTTGTCTTGGGATGACGTTGGAAAGCAAGCTTTATTGGGACCTGAGATGGTTATGGATGCAGTCGAGAAGGTGAAGCTCATCAGGGATCGACTTCGTATGGCACAGGACAGACATCGCCAATGGGTCGATAGCTACCGCAGGCCGTTAGAGTTCGAGGTACAGCTTAGAGATAGGATTAGAAGTAGGATTGTTTGTTGTGTGATTTTGTTGATCATGTTTGATTATTATAGTTAATTTGAGACTTTGTTTGTGATTAGATTGGAGATCTGGTTTTTCTTAGGATATCTTCGACACGTAGTACTATACATTTTGGTGGAGGTGGAAAGCTTAGCTCGCGCTTCATCGGACCTTTCGCTATCATCGGAAGAGTCGGTGACGTGGCTTACAGGCTAGATTTGCCACCTGCATTAGTGAGAGTCCATAACGTATTTCACGTATCGTAGTTGAGACGGCACGTGGCGGACCTTAGCCATGTACTCGATCATTCAGAGATCGAGGTGGGACCTACTCTTAGCTATCTAGAACAGCCTGTGGAGATTCTGGATCGATGAGAGAAGGTACTGAGAAACCAGACGATACCCTTGGTTTGTGCCGCATGGAGGCATCATTCTCCAAGAGAGTCTACCTGGGAGAGGGAGGATGAGATGCGCGAGCGATACCCATATCTTTTTGGACTTTGAGGTATGATTTTCTATCCTTCTCATCAGTTTAGTTTCGCCTTTCAATTTCGAGGATAAAATTATTTTAAGGAGGGTAGACTTGTCACTACCACATTTTTTAGCTTGAGGGTATTTTGATCATTTTTGACTTTTTATAAAATTAATTTTTTATTAAGTA
>JANAVB010010200.1:1162176-1235506 GCA_029216955.1 Iris pallida
GGCTGGACGTACCCACTTCTCGTGCCCCTACACTGGGTGCGGGTCGTGACAGAAGACCAGATATGTTGTCTTCTGGAAGGAGGCTATTAATGATGAGTATGACTCAATAACCTCCAACAACACATGGGTGTTGGTCGACCTGCCTGAAGGAACAAAACAATCAGATGCAAATGGATCTCCAAGAAGAAGATGAAGGCCAATGAAACTGTTGATAAGTTCAAGGCAAGGTTAGTTGCCAAGGGATTTTCTCAGAAGCAGGGGATCGATTATTTTGACACATATGCTCCAGTAGCGCGGATGATGACCATCAGACTATTGATTGCTCTGAGCATAATTCACAAGCTAATAATTCATCAGATGGATGTTTAGACCGCTTTCCTGAATGGTGAATTGACCGAAGAGATTTACATGTAACAGCCAAAAGGATTCGTCGTCAAGGGCCTCGAAGACAAAGTCTGTAAGTTGGTGAAATCTATGTATGGTTTGAAGTAAGCTCCCAAAATATGGTATGAGAAGTTTTAATAAGTCATAAGATCAAACGACTACAGGGTCAGCGAGACAGACAAGTGTGTGTACACAAAGTTTACTGACAGGAGTGGAGTTGTCGTTTGTCTGTACGTGGACGACATGATGATCTTGGGTACAGATCTAGCAAGTATCACTGAGACAGAGAATTTTCTCTCGTCTAAGTTCAACATGAAGGACTTAGGGGAAGCTGATGTAATCATGGGGATAAAGATCATCCGGACGAAAACTGGAGTGGCATTGTTACAGTCTTTTTACATTGAGAAGATGCTCACACGCTATGGGTATCAGGATCTTCCAGGGATCGATACGCCATATAGGTGTGACAAGAAGCTGAAGCCAAATACAAAAAAAAGCGTTAGACAGTTGGAGTATTCAAGCATCATCCGGAGTTTGATGTACGCAACTACTGCCACAAGGTCTGAGATAGATTTTGCCGTGGGGATGCTGAGTCGGTTCACGAGCAATCCAGGGATGGAGCATTGAAAAGCTGTAAAGAGGGTTATAAGATCCCTCAAAAGGACTCAGAAGTATGCACTGCACTACTGCGGAGATCCAAAAGTAGTGGAAGGCTTCAGTGATGCAAGCTAGTGCTCAGAAGTAGAGAGTGAAAGGTCCACAAGAGGATATGTTTTCTTCATGGGTGGAGCTGCTATATCGTGAAAGTAAAAAACTAGACTATGTTGTCTCACTCTTCTATGGAATCTGAGTTCTATGTACTGGCAGCTGCAGCGGATGAAGCAGAATAGCTTCGGGAGCTCATGTATGATCTTCCAATGGTTGATGTGCAGATACCGACGGTACCGATATACTGCAACAACCAGATGACTGCAGCGGTGGCATCTAATGACCTCTTCAATGGCAAGAAGAGGACTGTGCGTCTACGGCACAGAGTGGTAAATAATCTTATTAAAAGAGGAGTCATTGTCATAGTTGATGTTCGAAGCCAGGAGAATCTGGTAGATCCGTTCTCCAAAGATCTCAAGCGCCAGCTGGTTGAAGACACAACATGTAAGATGGGCTTGAAGACACTATAATATTGTGTCTCTGTAATTCTACTATAAAGTTTTATGCTATTAGTTCAAAGAGAAATCTACTGGGCATCTAGCTTTTAGTTCAAAAAGGACCATTGACTGGAAGAATATCAGGAGTAGTGGAAAATTGTCATGACACGCACCCAGTATAGGGGCACGAGAAGTGGGTACGTCCAGCCTACGCCGTAGTGTCGGCGGAAGAACGCTGTTCTAGGTCACTATATAAATAACAACTCACGCAATTATATAATATACTTGTCAAAATCTCAACTCCGAACGGAGAACAAGTATAGATATAATAAAATCTCAATCACAGTCTAAGCACGATATGATAACACAGGAGTTTATAACTAAGAATAAATAACAACAACAAAATCAACTACTAAATAATAATAATCTCAAACAATCTCAAAACAAAACAATATCTCAACTTATTACTATTCAAGTTCTAAAACATGAAAACTAAACCAAGTCTACTAGCTAGTCTCCCGATCACTCCTGAGTGTCGGGGCCAAAGGGAGCTAAGCCATCTCCTGCTTCAAGGCAAGTAGGGCAAATGTCCTCAGGGCAATCATCTGTAATATTTTCAACAGGTCAAGTCAGGACAGGAACGAGCACAACTCATCTAGAAAACCCAAGTAATTGACAGAGAACTATAAAGCAGTTACAGACAGTTTTATTGATGAACATAGTAGTTTATATTCAGGTGATGGTATAGAGAAACAGTTAAGATACAAGGAAAGTAAAGTAACTAAAACAAGAGAAGAATCATGGCAATGAAGACTTTAAATAAGATTCTAGCTGAACTAGAGTAACATGATAAATCTAGACAGTAAATATAAGAAAGTGTAAATCCAATGTAAATCTAGTACGAGACGAATCTAATACAAGATGAATCCAGTACAAGATGATTCTAGTCAGTGATCAAGAATCCAGGTGAGACTAGCTATATTCTAATAGTGTATTTTAAAATACCGAGATCGACATGTAAATGGTTGTAGGTATCAGGCACATCGCACACTCGGCCAAGTGTGGGATGGCTATGCTTCCAATAGATTCCAGTTTATAGATTTCAGATTTGGGGTATGTCTACATGTCTTACTCAATATTTCTCTGCCCCGCAATACAAGTGAATCCAAAATTCGACACGAGAATTGAGATGAGTCCAGCCAAACATGATGATACCAGCAATGATTCCAGAATTATTCTAGTAATAGAGGCCAGACAAGATGGTATGTGTGTCGCATACATGAATCCAGAAATATTCATACGTGTTGTAACAGAGAATCATATAGAACTAACTAGAACTGAAGTACCGTAATTGACAAGTAAATGAGAGAACTATCAGAGAATGTACTCGCCTGATACTCTAAAGAGAGTAGTGTAATATCATATGTATACACCAGAGTCACTATGTCCTAAATAGAGCATTATGGGTTATGACATGTCCAGAATGGTAAATTAGAACATTACAATGCAATCTACATAATTTTTAGGTTAATCTAGGTCAAAGTCAAACTTTGGTCAACCCTGGTCAACCTTCTAGTCAAAACTAGGTCAATATTTAGCTAACTGGTCAACTGACTAGGATTTTGGTCAAACTCTAGTCTACCATGCTACTGGGTCAATATCTAGGTCAAATCTAAGGGTACTTACTAATTGGGCTAAGTAGGCTATTCTAGTGCTAGGCTAATGTCTTGGCAACTAGGTACCAGTCAACTCACATTAACTAACACATACTTTCTAACCCAAGTATATATATAACATAGACATTATCCATCACATGGTTATCATAAATATATATATATAACATAGACATTATCTATCACATGGTTATCATAAATATATATATATATATATATATATATATATATTTTTTTTTTTTCTTATATATATATATATATATATATAAAATAATAATAATAATATATATATATATATATATATATATATATATATATATATATATATATATATATATATATATTACATAAAAAAAATATATATATATATATATATATATATATATATATATATATATATATATATATATATATATATATATATATATATATATATATATATATAAATATATATATATATATATATATATATATTACATAGAAACACCACATCCAAGCTCACTTACACTAATTGATACAAACCCCTATAACTGAATTTCAGTAGGGAAGATGGAACCCCATTGGCCTACTATCCTCCCTATACCTTATTGCCACTCACCAAAACACATTAACTGACACCGAGCCTAAACCATTTACTGCTGCCATACTCAAGCCAAAGCCTCATCATGTTACCCCATCCTTTCCTTTCCTCACTGTCCTAATTTCTGATATCTAAAGTTATGGACAGATACATGTATAATGGGATGGCCAAGAGGATCTGAACCTATCAAGAGGTAACATTAGAATTTATGCCACGAGGGATGTGGACTGAACAATCAAGTGGATTGACACTAGACACCAAGACACCCTAACTCCCCTCACTGAACCTGTGCTAACACTCATACTCACAAGCCCTCTTCCTCACCATCACACATAGACACTCACTCCACTCTCTCTGAAACAACTAATGTCCTAACCCAAGACCCTCTCACAGTTATCTGTCATAGTCCAAGTTTCCCTTGCATATTACATGTATACTAGGACAGCTACACACTAACTCTCATATATCCTTAACTAACCATTCAAATGGGTTTATCATGAATGAAGGGCTGAACAATAGGATACTAATGGTTTGAACAAAAGAACTAGACTTGAACCACACTAATATAGGATTTTGCCTAATCTAAATGGCCAAGATACTCACCCCAAAATCTGATACTAACATGGAGACAATAACCTAATGTCACTAACTTCTGATCTCTAGGATTCTAGGACTGATGCTCTGAACATTCACACACTCAATAAGACACACACATCCTGTGACAGTGACACTGTGGCCTATGGCCCTTTCCTTGTTGTTCTCGACTGATGCTAACCATTTTAACACCCAAAATCTCATTCCCATGGACTGAACCTATTTATCTAGTATCAGACACTACATAACTCACAAACAATATCTCGAACCCAAGTTCAAAATGAAAACCCAAAATATAATATGAACAATAGTGTACAGAGGTTGGGGCATACCCCACGTGTCCTAAGGAAGCCAAACATGTCCAATATACAGGACACGAAGTGCCCAAAATTGAAATGGAACAGTATCAGAAAACTGTCCAAAACATTCCTCGTACATGCGTGTCGGGTCATCGTGGACTCGACACAGAGCTCGAAGTGTGTCGAGCTCGTGCACACGTGTTGAGGGGATATAGGGTTAGGTTCGTCTCACCCTGCACAGTGTCTAGGTTGTGTCGTGTCCTTGTTTGAGTCGCATTTCAGTGTCGAGTTTCGTGCGTGTGCACAGTGAGCACGAGACAGTGCAGTGTCAGTGCGCGGTCGATTTCTTCGTGCACACTGAACGAGGACCCATAAAACTTCATGGACATAATGTCAGTGGTTGTCCCCACATGTCCATGAAGTTTCAGGGCACATGGTGCCGTGTCGTGTCCGCTAGGACACTCGAACAACAGGGGAGCTGTACGCTGTGTCGTACAGCATCCCCGTGTCCATTTTGGACAAGAAAACTCTACAAAATTTGACTCAGTCAACTAGGGTTATGATATACACCTAATTAGCTACAAACCTATGTAATTAGTTTTAAAAATTACTAAAATAATTTCCTATGTGGCATTTCACCAAACACTTATTTAAAAACACCGATACGTGTCCGATACGGACACGAAATAGACACAAATTCCTACCAAACTTGGGCTACACCTAGGGGAACCCTAAATGAATGCATCTATGGAAAGAAACTAAAATTTAAAGAGGTTTTATGGCATTTACCTATTGAGAGAAAATCTCAATGAAAATGAGAAATGAAAGGTGTTCTTCCTCAAATGCAATGGTCGATTTACTTCAAATCCTTGCTAGCTAGCCTCCCTTAACATCCTCTACTATTGGGGATGATGATGCAATTGATTTGACCCAATTTGGACTCAATTTGGATTAAATGGGAGAAGTTTATGGAAGAACAAATTAGGGTTCTTTCTAGGTATTTAAAAAGAGGTAAGGGCTCTTAAGTTTGATACTTATAGGAGGGGGGCTTGTATGGCTGGCCAAACTAAGGGAATTAGGATTTGGCAACATCTATATGTGTGGCTAAGGTTCTTCCACCTAATTTCAAGTCCTCATATTTGTTCAATTAATCCTAATGCTTCTTTTTACAAATATCTCAGAGAGAAAATATCCTACTTAGGAATATCTAGGTATTGCTAACCTTGGCACTTAGTAGGAATGTTCTAACCATGATTCTAACCTCAAGACTAATCTAGATTAGGTTAAGCTTCTAGGTTAGTCTGTAACAATTCAATTAGCATAACATTAATTAATCAAAATTTATTTTCATTAATAAGTCAAAAATGACCAAAATACCCTTAGGCTAAAAAGTTGTAATTAGTCATCCTAATCACATGAGTAGGCTCCCTTGGTCATGGTTAGTCTCTAGGCTTAGCAAAACTAGGGTTTAACTAGTTAACCATCAAAATAATAATTCAACATTTTAACTATTTTAAATTAATTAAAAATCACCAAAAATCACAATATAATTTAAATATCATTATTAAATGATTATAATTACAAAATTTCAAAATTATCCTTTTTTTTGAAAAGTAGGTGTTACAAGTCTACCCTCCTTAGAAGAATTTTGTCCTCGAAATTAAGATGATCGTACCCCTACTAGGTCAACCCCTAATCAAATCAAGGTCGATAGATAACATGCAACACAATACTACTGGTCATGATCCCACAGTCTCGATCAGGGTAACTACGCTATCTAATATATCACAATCATATCCTAGCAGGTACTAATGGAATCACACATAAAGGTGGGGAGGAAGAACAAGAAGGACAAACCTGCTAACCCATCACCTGCAACATCAGTCTCCTCGACTGCCATCGTAAAAGCTTCACCCCTTTGGTGATGTACTACAGGTGGCCTAGCTCCCTCAAAAGAAGGTGCAACGGGACAATATAACTTTTGGTGGGCTTCTGTCACGCCCCGCTCCCGTAGGAGCGATCGTCCTCGCTAAGGCGTGATGCCGCATGAGCCTAGATTGCGCTCGTGCAAGGCGGGTCCCATAACGGCCGATTTCAGCGGCTGCGACGGGGTCGTCGCACAGAAGTCCCGAGCAGAGACATTGAATAATAGCAGCGGAATTTAGAACAAAACACAAGTTATTCAAAGAAGCTCTTTATTGATATTGAAACAATGATTACATTGGGGGCGCAAGGCCAAGATTACAATCACTCAAGCTCACTCTTCTCACTTTTACAAGTTCACTCAGCTCTCTCTCATCTCTCAATTACAAGTCTTGATTCAGCGGAAGCTTCGGAAGGCGATGTCCATACATTATGTCCTGTATAAGTCTTCAGTCCAGGCGGCCGCACGCTTCGAATCACCAAGGAACTCCGTGCCTCGACGCATCCAAGCGAACTCTGCGCCACGAGCTTCTACCTGTGCCTGCACATGAATACTGTGTGGGTGTCAGTACTCAACTGTACTGGTGGAGTGAGCTTCTCGCCCACCCATACAAAACCTACACGTTCATCTACTTTGTGCAGCTTAAAACCCTTTCGATTGTCTTTATAGTCTTGCCTTAGGTTCAGTTTTAGGACCCGCGCCTTGGCGCAACTTGTGTGTCAAAACCATCCCGTGCTGGTAAGGTCAACGTTAACTCATACTTTGCCTCTAGACCCCTTCTTGTGCCAACAACGTAACCTATCAGGTCGTGCTTGCCTTTCGGCCAAAATCAGAGATGCAACTACGCGGTAGTACCCAATTTCCTTACGATCGTGCTATAATTCCTTTGTGCCGTGCCTCGCATTTCGAGGCCGTGCCCAATAACTCACGTAACTTCAAGAAAACTGCCCTACGACCCTTCTTGACTTAACTCGCAATAGTTCAAGTCTAACTCAAGCACTCTATCCAACGACTTATCACTCGACGCCACATCCCGTGCCGAAGCACGCCGCCTTCGCTGTTACCAAATCTTAGGCCCAGACATTGTGTCTTTCTTACTGCATACTGCATACATATTCAACTCAACTCAATCCAAAGGCATACACGCGGTTAGCCGCTATCTGTCGACATCTATATGAACTTGGTCACTGGCTCCCAGAGCCATCGTGGACTTCTCTTTCCTTTATTAGACGGGCGTCCCTTTCAGCGCAAGGTAGCTAGCCCCGCTGCAAGTCCCCGCCTAACCCGTGCAAAGCACAGTTTATCTTTTGTTTCCCAATGCCCGCAACGGTCCCGTGGCCTCGGGCTTGCCGTACGGGGAAACTTTCATCCTGTCGACAAGTTGCATGTTTCCCAATGCCCGCAGCGGTTCCGAGGCCTCGGTTTACCGTGCGGGGAAACTCACTTTGTCGACAAGTTGTCCAATGACCATGCAAGACGCGATCGACACTTTCCAAATCTGAGTCCGCCACGACGACCTATAGTCGCGGGCATTCTTCTTTCTTCTGAAACCGCCTCGACGACCTATAGTCGCAAGGCCTCGCCGACCTGTAGTCGCGAGAATAATCCTCTCTTACCCCTTTCTCCAAACTTAATAAATCAACCGTGGCCCGTGCCTTAAAATACTAGGACCGTGCCATCGTGCCTCAATCCGACTTCTGTTCTACGTGACGTTATCGCCCAAGTCATACTTTATATGACGGGCCTTAGGATCGTGGGACTATTTAACCTGTCAACCACAGAATGAGCGGGACAGCACTTGGAATAACTTAGGTCGACCGACATAACTTTGCCTAACTTACTCAGCCTACAACTTAACGAGCAAAGGCTGCGTCGAGCCTTGCTTCGAGGGAACGTGCCGTACACGTACTCAACTTTGGACGACCAAGTCATTAGGGTGCTTAGACTTACGCCAGCAGTCATGCGACGCAACTTAACTCTTGGGGCAAGCCAAGGCTATGCCAAGCCCTGGACGATGGGACCGTGCATGCTTATGAAGCATTTATGCGGGCGACGCCTATGACTTACGCTGCGATCATAACTTGCCTACTCAACCAACTTCCTTCTCCCAAGCCACGGGACGAAGGACCGAGTGTCATTTTCAAAGCACGTCGTGCACCAACTCTAAGCCAACCGTGGGACGTTTTCCATGTTCTAACTCGATTCAAACCGTCGGGATTATTCCCTTAGCGATGTGGATGCGTAGCTTTTATTATCAAGCCTAACTTGTGCAAGTTGAAAACACGATTTATTATGTGAAGGCAAAGATGAGGAGAGTTCACCGAAACTACCCCACTTGAGCGATGTCTTCAAACGGCCGTTACAAGGCCAAGTCCGAATGCCGTCGGCATTTCGATTCCTCCGATTGACTGAGCGGGACGGGGCACTACAACATACACCACTCAGAACAAGTCTCGTCCTCGAGACTTACTAAGTACTTATTCACTTATCACTTTACTTTTCCTTCTAGAACTCTCGCACACACTTCTTCTATGCGTTCCCTCAAATCCGAGCCACGCTCGCACTATCCTCAATCCTTTCTTCAAAACTTACAATCTCAAAATCCTCGACACCTTTTCGTTCCTCAAGTCTCACTTGATTCAACGTATCACTTAGTATGGATCGTGCACATATCTTAGGCGTCCCCAAAATACATACATTTCAACCAAGCCTTGTGATAGAGAATCCACCATCACCACTTGAGTCAGATCGTGCACATATTCGGGCGCCCATGATATACGTGCATGTCAACTGAAACTCACGAGTGGTGCCTCCGTAACTCCTATCGCTTCACGCTCGGACGTCTGCCTAACTACTAGGCTATGTCTTTTTGGCTAAGGTTATTCGTCAGCATTGGAATCATAGTTCCCAAACAACAATATCAACACTGACCCCATCCTAAGGTCAAACCAAGTTGACAGTACGGGTTTTCTACCCAAGCTTGCATCACTCTGATTTCTACACATCGAGCATCGATTTCCTACGTACATCCCAACATTTGTCGTACGGGGTCTGTGTAATTCGGCAAGGCCATCCTACTTCAACTTACGTTCAACCAAATTCTACGATGTATCCACATCGCTCGTTCAACAAACCATCTTTCATAGACTATCTCTTCAAACACGTTCGACATAATACGCCTATTAATCCTTCCAAGTTAAGCACGCTACTACGTAATTCACCGCTAAACCATAATCCACATTTCACATTTCCGAAGTCATCTCTACCAATTCACGCAACCGATCACGAGGTCGTCTAGCTTAACAACATGTTGCGCCCCGATCTCACGTGAGTCAGATTATCCGCGGTGGGCATGAATCACCATGCACGCTCCCGCGAGATAATTATTCTCATCGGGACGTAACTCTTGTTTGTGTCTAGACTAATTCATTCTCGATGCGTGGGTTGGACCTACTCAATCCTCAAGTTCATTTCATTCATCGATCACAAGTCATCCTCGAATTCTCCTTCGCCTCAAACCAACAAGTCGAGACAATCGTAGTTGCTGCGTCCTAACTCCGAGTTCGATCATTCCCGCAACATGAATCACCATGTCTGCGCTCACGCGGAACGATCGCCCCAAGTCTGACGCAACGCGTGTGCGAGGCTAGAGTTGCGCTCGCGCAAGACAAGAATGTCGACGTTGTGGTTATCAACGTAACCATCAAGACACTCTCATTTTCCTCCATCATTCATCTCAATCAAACTCCTAAGCATCACATCCAACCGAACGATAACACCGCACGATCGTCACTTGCCGAGTTAGAGTACCCCTGAGTTATCGCATGTCGATCTTTGATACGCCTCAATACCATCGACGATATACGTAACCTGACGATCTTCCTTTGTAACCAATTTCGAGCCGTACGAATGACGTTACCGTCCGACCGGATAATCTTCTCGACATTCAAATTCAAGTTCGATCATTATTCCTCAAACAATTCGCAACATCAATTTCCTTAATTCGCATCCTTCCTTTATTAATCGATCGACATCCCTGAGGCTATCGCATACACCACTCAGGGATGAAGTCATTCAACAAATCCTCAAAACTATCCTTTGACTCAAAATCGACTTCTTCAAATTTTCCGTTCGAACCATTCCTCGAATTCCAAGCACGCTCATCTATATCGCATCGACGTTATCGCCGCTCGATAGTACCCCTATCGATAGTCGACTCACTTTACTCAATCGAGTTCAACTCATTCTTGCTCGACACTATTCAATTCCCGCACTCGACTTTTCTAAGGTCGACGCAACTTTGGTGTATATGCCCAGCCCGACTTAGCCAACCGTGCTTGCACGAACCATCTTTTTATTTTGTTGTCAAAAACTGTTCTCCTACGTTTTGCAAAATAGATAGACTTATTGTATGGACATCCCGTGGGACAATTGAGAGAGAGCGCACCAACAATTTCAATATGCGGAAGCAACTTTCAGAGTTTGCAGAAGCAACGAGTTAAAGAATTCAATCGATAGTCCAAGGACGTAAAGCCGTGCTCTGATACCATTATGTCACGCCCCGCTCCCGTAGGAGCGATCGTCCTCGCTAAGGCGTGATGCCGCATGAGCCTAGATTGCGTTCGTGCAAGGCGGGTTCCATAACGGCCGATTTCAGCGGCTGCGACGGGGTCGTCGCACAGAAGTCCCGAGCAGAGACATTGAATAATAGCAGCGGAATTTAGAACAAAACACAAGTTATTCAAAGAAGCTCTTTATTGATATTGAAATAATGATTACATTGGGGGCGCAAGGCCAAGATTACAATCACTCAAGCTCACTCTTCTCACTTTTACAAGTTCACTCAGCTCTTGCGCCCAAGATTACAATCACTCAAGCTCACTCTTCTCACTTTTACAAGTTCACTCAGCTCTCTCTCATCTCTCAATTACAAGTCTTGATTCAGCGGAAGCTTCGGAAGGCGATGTCCATACTCAGCTCTCTCTTTTCACTTTTACAAGTTCACTCAGCTCTCTCTCATCTCTCAATTACAAGTCTTGATTCAGCGGAAGCTTCGGAAGGCGATGTCCATACATTATGTCCTGTATAAGTCTTCAGTCCAGGCGGCCGCACGCTTCGAATCGCCAAGGAACTCCGTGCCTCGACGCATCCAAGCGAACTCTGCGCCACGAGCTTCTACCTGTGCCTGCACATGAATACTGTGTGGGTGTCAGTACTCAACTGTACTGGTGGAGTGAGCTTCTCGCCCACCCATACAAAACCTACACGTTCATCTACTTTGTGCAGCTTAAAACTCTTTCGATTGTCTTTCTAGTCTTGCCTTAGGTTCAGTTTTAGGACCCGCGCCTTGGCGCAACTTGTGTGTCAAAACCATCCCGTGCTGGTAAGGTCAACGTTAACTCATACTTTGCCTCTAGACCCCTTCTTGTGCCAACAACGTAACCTATCAGGTCGTGCTTGCCTTTCGACCAAAATCAGAGACGCAACTACGTGGTAGTACCCAATTTCCTTACGACCGTGCTATAATTCCTTTGTGCCGTGCCTCGCATTTCGAGGCCGTGCCCAATAACTCACGTAACTTCAAGAAAACTGCCCTACGGCCCTTCTTGACTTAACTCGCAACAGTTCAAGTCTAACTCAAGCACTCTATCCAACGACTTATCACTCGACGCCACATCCCGTGCCGAAGCACGCCGCCTTCGCTGTTGCCAAATCTTAGGCCCAGACATTGTGTCTTTCTTACTGCATACTGCATACATATTCAACTCAACTCAATCCAAAGGCATACACGCGGTTAGCCGCTATCTGCCGACATCTATATGAACTTGGTCACTGGCTCCCAGAGCCTTCGTGGACTTCTCTTTCCTTTATTGGACGGGCATCCCTTTCAGCGCAAGATAGCTAGCCCCGCTGCAAGTCCCCGCCTAACCCGTGCAAAGCACAGTTTATCTTTTGTTTCCCAATGCCCGCAACGGTCCCGTGGCCTCGGGCTTTCCGTATGGGGAAACTTTCACCCTGTCGACAAGTTGCATGTTTCCCAATGCCCGCAGCGGTTCCGAGGCCTCGGTTTGCCGTACGGGGAAACTCATTTTGTCGACAAGTTGTCCAATGACCATGCAAGACGCGATCGACACTTTCCAAATCTGAGTCCGCCACGACGACCTATAGTCGCGGGCATTCTTCTTTCTTCTGAAATCGCCTCGACGACCTATAGTCGCAAGGCCTCGCCGACCTGTAGTCGCGAGCATAATCCTCTCTTGCCCCTTTCTCCAAACTTAATAAATCAACCGTGGCCCGTGCCTTAAAACACTAGGACCGTGCCATCGTGCCTCAATCCGACTTCTGTTCTATGTGACGTTATCGCCCAAGTCATACTTTATATGACGGGCCTTAGGATCGTGGGACTATTTAACCTGTCAACCGCAGAATGAGCGGGACAGCACTTGGAATAACTTAGGTCGACCGGCATAACTTTGCCTAACTTACTCAGCCTACAACTTAACGAGCAAAGGCTGCATCGAGCCTTGCTTCGAGGGAACGTGCCGTACACGTACTCAACTTTGGACGACCAAGTCATTAGGGTGCTTAGACTTACGCCAGCAGTCATGCGACGCAACTTAACTCTTGGGGCAAGCCAAGGCTATGCCAAGCCCTGGACGATGGGACCGTGCATGCTTATGAAGCATTTATGCGGGCGACGCCTATGACTTATGCTGCGATCATAACTTGCCTACTCAACCAACTTCCTTCTCCCAAGCCACGGGACGAAGGACCGAGTGTCATTTTCAAAGCACGTCGTGCACCAACTCTAAGCCGACCGTGGGACGTTTTCCATGTTCTAACTCGATTCAAACCGTCGGGATTATTCCCTTAGCTATGTGGATGCGTAGCTTTTATTATCAAGCCTAACTTGTGCAAGTTGAAAACACGATTTATTATGTGAAGGCAAAGATGAGGAGAGTTCACCGAAACTACCCCACCTGAGCGATGTCTTCAAACGGCCGTTACAAGGCCAAGTCCGAATGCCGTCGGCGTTTCGATTCCTCCGATTGACTGAGCGGGACGGGGCACTACAGCTTCAGACCCACATAAATAGCAAACTTTCAGCCTCTTCCTATACTACTCCCTGGTGTGTCCCAACTTCCTGCAGTAGGAATAACTGATCGTCTTCGGGTCCTGACCCCGATACTGATGCTGCACCTGCTGAACCATCACTGGTGACTGTGTCTGCTGAATCTGTACGCGAGGCCTTTTGGCCTGGCCTCCACTGCTGCTGGCACCGTGAGCGTCTCGTCCCCTCTTGAGCATCAGCTCAAGGTCATCCTCCGCTGCTAGGGATCCTACCAGGATCTTCTCAAAAGTGGCGCTGCTGGCACTCTTGGTGTAGGACTTCACTTCCTTGACTAGCCCTTTCCTGAACCTCCGGGCCGTCGTCGCCTCAGAAAGCCCCTCAATAAATCTTTCCAGACGGCAGAACTCCCCGGCGTACTCCTCGACAGTCTGACTGCCCTGCACCAAAGCCTCGAACTCTGTCTCGAGGGCGCCAAGCGCTGTATCAGGAAAAAACTTTTCTTTGAACAGCTTCTTGAAAGCTGGCCAAGTCTGCCCAGCTGTACCAACCCTCGGATCTGTCTGGTACCGCGTGCGAGCCAAGTCCTGCATCATACTAGCTGCCGCCTCAATCTGCAGTCTCTCTGGAATCTCCGCTAGCATGAATATCTCCTCCATGTGCTCGATCCACTCATCTGCGTACAGGATGCCTTTTGTACCCTTGAAGTCTCACGGGCACATCTTCTGGAAATCCTGTATGCCCTTCTCCTTCGGCTGATGCTGGTGATGACCTGTCGGATGCTGAGCTGTAACTCTCTCCACTGTTGTCACGCCCCAGAACCAGAATGCTGGAGAGCGGGGGCGGATATAGCCAGCTACGTATAGCGGAGTGGAATCCACGCCGCTATACGGTCACGGCTGTCTAGATATGTGAGGGTTTCACTACAATCCATCAGTCTCTTAAGGTCATAAAATAGCCTATTGTCTCAATCTCAACCAACTAGTAATAATCACAAGATGTCAGAGCATCAAATACATAAATATAAGGCGTCCCAAATATTACATATCAGATGATCATGAAGCTAGTCGTACAAAATGTAAGGACTAGCAAGAGTTCAGTCATACATGATCAACCCCCGGGGCTTGTCAATCATGTTACAGCCCGTAGGCAGACAAGAAGAAAAGTGCAATACGAGCTAACACTTGCTCGTCGGCTAAACGCCTCAACAGAATAATTTACAATATTACAGTGGGAGAACAAAAAGAAACCCACTCGTTGCCAAGGTTCCGCCTAGTGGCCACCATCTGGCTGGAAATCCGGTAGATCCTTTGGTGCTGCTCCGGTATCTAGCCATACAAAACCAGCTGGGTCAGACCCCAGAAAGAGCAAGTGCCACAAAGGAGGCTTCACTTAAGGACTAAAACAAACAAATCATTAGCATTCAACATGTAAGAAAACAATAAGTAACACAGATTGGGGTTCGCGCACTACCAATGCACTTGTCCCAATCAGAGAAAATAATTAAGAGAAGCATCATGTTAAATAAAATATAGCTGGACAATATATATGAAAAGAAGACAATGATGAAAGTGACAATGAAGGGTACAATCAGGATAGTACAATCTGGAGTGACAATAGTGTTCAAGCATTATAGTGACAATCTGGAGTGACGATCATCATAGTGACAATCTGGAGTGACAATCATTCAATCATGCTGGTACAATCTTGCAATCGATCACTTCTAGACAATACTATACTGGACTAGACTCCATCCAATCAATCACGGCCAATCATTGCCTACGGCTTTCTACATTAACTAACTAGGGTTATCACAATCCTAGTTACTAGCAAGATGCAATGAGATGCTCCAAGTAGTCACAGGCCCTGCAGCTACCCAGGTTATCCAGGCGATCATTATAGTGACAATCCAGAGAGTTCAATCATTAAAGTGTCAATGGAGGGAGAGTGCAAGATAATAGAGTTCAATCATTAAAGTGACAATCGAGAGTGCCCCATATGACAGTGGGCTGGAAATGTGCCCTACTCGTCGGCAGGCTAAAAGTCCAAACATTTGCGGCCGGAATAACGGGGTCGCCTGTAACTGGGGAACATCTCTTCATGACTAGTAGATTATTCTAGTTATTAGCCTTAGTTTATTTCAATATGTACCCCTGACCGTGGTACTCAGGGGTCCATGCCCTAGACATGATGCGAGACAAGACTGGTTCATTTATACAAGCACAATCGCCCACGGTGTCAAGTCATTATACAGGTCATGTGATGTCAAGTAGCCGCCGCAACGGCTTATCGAGATATAACATGTCAGGTTATCCGGTCAAGTATACTAGTCAGGAGTGCGCCACGACGGGCCACTATCATGTCATGTCAGGTTACTGGTCGAGAGCGCACCACTACGGGTCATCATCAAGTCAGGTTGTCATATCAAGTCTATCATGTCAAGCCAATCATGCCAAGTTATCATTCCAAACATATTAAATAAATTCGTGATTATCAAGTTTATGACAAAAGGCGTAAGGATATAAAATGGGCGTAAATATCTAATAAAATACCAATATACAGGGCTATAGAAGAGCCAAGCTTAAGGAAAAAAGAAATAAAACCAAATCTCCATAATTGGACAGATTGCGCAAGGGTCCCTGGGGTCGGGTTGGATTGCGCCAGGATTAGAGTGCGCTGGGTTGAGCTGCGCAGAGATTAGACTGCGCAGGGATCAGACTGCGCAGGAGATGAACTGCGCAAGAGCTGAGCCGCGCTGAGTCGGATTGCACAGGGATCAGATTGCGCACGCACTGGATTGCGCACACACTAGATTGTGCAGGGGGATAGATTGTGCAGGGGGTGGATTGCGCAGTGACTGAACTGCGCAGGGGGCTAGATTGCGCCAACACTAAAGAGTGCTGGGCTAACTGGATTGCGCCAGCACCAAAATGTGCTGGGCCAACTGGATTGCACCAGGCGCTAAAGAGCGCTGGACTGGATTGCGCTCGGGAACAGGGGTCTTCTTCCCCAAACCTGGAGAAAAGCCATGGAACTCAGAAATTCCAAGGACCACAACTAGGTCAAAACAAGTCCAAATCCAACTTTGCAAGGGTCTAAATTGTGTAAAATTCAATTCTCTTCAACATGGAACAATCAAAACATGAAAATAAACAAGTTTTATAGATCAAATCCACCAAAATCCAAAAATACTTCAAACCTGGATCTACAAAATTCCGAGCTCCAAATAGAGAAAACCCAAGTTCTAATGTTGCTTAAAATGAGCTAATAAAGCTAATAGACAAATAAAATATAGCCCTCAAGTGATAGCAAGATGCACTTGCCTAGGTGGGTGGTGGTGGTGGAGAGGAAGAAGCTTGAGGAAGAAGATAAAGAAAAAATAATAAGGAGAGAGAGAGAGAAGTTGATATTTATAATGGGGTAGGGTTCTCCATGTTAAACCAAAATAGACCAAACCAAAATAAACCAAGGTGAACCAAGTCAAGGCCAATAAACTCTCTCTCTCTAGCAATTTAAACCAAATGAACCATAAAAAAAACCCAACCTCACTAATCCAAGATAAACCCATGAACCATTAAAACCAATTGAACTATCCATGCCAATAAAACCAAGCCAATGCAAAATAAACCAAGATAACTAATCATGACTAAAATAAAATATGGGTCCAAAATACGCATACGTACTCTAAATACGTATCCCGAATTCAGGTCATTACATCCTACCCACCTTAAAAGAATTCCGTCCTCGGAATTTAATCAAGAGGCTAGAGATGTAAGGGAAAGCTATTCTATCATAGGCAATCTACGCTACCAATCAATCATACAATCATTCATGCAAGCAAGGATTCGAAGCGTAAGGCATAAGGAAGATATTACACCTTACGAGTCAAACCAGCCGGGATGACCTGATTAAAAATCATCCTCATGCTCCCAAGTTTGACTCTCCCAAAGAGGGATGACTCTAAGCAATACGGACTAAACTGATAGTCTTGCGCTTAAGGTCTCTCTCTTTGGTCAAACATGGAACGGGCCTCTCCTTATACGAAAAGGTTACGGTTATTGGTACCAACCCTTTCGAATGATCTCGGGTCCGGGATGTTCCGTCGCAATCAGGATACATGAAATACGTCATGCACCCCGCATAATGACGGTAGAAAAGCAAGATGAGAGGACGCATATACCTCTCGGCCGATTCTGAACCTGAGCCTGGGCTAGAGCAAACTGCCGCGGGTTCTGTTGCTCGAAAGCCTGGGCCTGAGTCGGCAATAGCCTCGGGAACGGAAACTGCTGTTGCTGGTGAACTGGAGCTGGTACTGGTGCATGTTAGTATGTCCACCCTCATCGAGACCATGCAAAGGAGGACTGAGTCTGTTATTGCTTTCATCAAACGCTTCAGGCGACTAGCATTGAAGTTGCCCTTCTGTATACCAGACTCAGAGCTTATGGATACTTGTCGATATAACTTCCTTTCTACAATAAAGTTCTGTTTGGGTATACATAAGTATGATACATAGCCCGTTTTCATCGGGGCTGCTGGTGCTGCTGAAAATGATGTTCCTAATCTGGAACTGCTGGGGTTAAAGACACCCAAATCTGAAGGTAAAGGCAAGAACCCCCAAACTATCCCTATCCATGGGGGTAAAGGGAAGGAAGTCTTAAAGGTCGACACTTCCAAGGGAGCTTCCCATTCTCAAGGCGCTCCTGACCAATACAATAAGACTTTCTCCTTTGACAAAGACGATGTTATTATCATTTTTTATACGTTGATGAAGGGTAATAAACTGGTATTGCCTCCACCATGATGTCATGCAGAGGCAAACCGACTCAACGACCCCAAGTATTGTCTTTATCACCAGTACATGCACCATTCCACCACGGATTGCATCACCCTGAAGAAGAAGATACAACAACTTATCAACAGCCAAGTTATCAACCTCGAAACTGAAGACAAGGTCGTGTCTTCTAACATGATCTCTCTTCAATTTGGTGACTTTCCTCCCACAGAAGTTCCAGACGGCGTAATCCCAATCCCTAAGGCAATAATGGAAGTCGTCAATGTAATGCCCCGCTCCGCACGAGGCATTTGGTTGGCTTATTGGATGGGATCAGAATATTGGACCGTGACTTATGTTGGGAATCGGGAGAGTTGAGACTGATGTAGTCTCTCTTAGCTGGCTAGACGGAATGGGTATTGGAACGTGGCTCGCAGGTGGAGCTACGATTAGTGGAAATTTGGGTGAGTGGAACTGTCCTTCCTCCTCCTTACTCCTTCATGCTTAATAGATGAAGTATTAAAATGCTATGAACTGCCCCTAAATGTTTCTTATGTTAGTTGCTGAATAATAGAGATGCTTTTGTTGAGAATTATTGAAATGTATAACACATTGAACTGTTAATGTGATTCGCTGCCTGAGAATGAATTGATAACATTGCCCCTTATGCTTAATGCTGCTGAAACGATAAAACACTTGATTAATGAGATGCCTTATGAATGATAGAATAAGAAGTGAACTGGTGGTGCTATCGAACCAATGAACTGAATGAAATATTAGAATCATGTACTATCTGTATAACTGTTGCAAGAATATAAAATGTTGCCTGTCCCTTATAAGAAATGAATGAATGAATAAATGTCCCTATGAAATGAATGAATGTTAAGTTCCTCTTAAGAAAGGAATGATATGAGATACGTTGCAATGAAGCAATGAATGAGAAATGATAAAGCTGGGATCGTTGAGATCACCAAATGAAATGATGGTAATGATGAAATGAATAAGTCATTGAATATGACTAATGATGCACTGTTGCCTTTACTTTCCTTAATATATTTTACCATGCGATTATGTTCACAATCGAGTCGGACACGCATTCGCATGGTCATGGACAACTTGTATACAAGGTTTGAGTAATAATTTCCTCGAACGGTTCCTAGGGCCCTGGGGACCGATTCGGCCTAGGAGGAAATAATGATGAGTGCTATGGGAGCACGGATAAGACGGGGTGGCATAGAGGCTCGCCACCTACTATGCTGACCGCATTATCTTAAAATGAAATGAAATGAGAAGAGTCCATATGGTTTAACAACACCAGTGACCATGTAGCCAGGATGCATGCTAATGAATGTTTTGTGCAGGCAGAGTAAGTATATCAGATAACCTGTAATTGATACAGGTACGAGGAGTCGGCTATCGGTAAGAAATCACATAATTGTGATATTGTATAAGTTGGTTTAACTTGCCTGCTTAACATGTTCCATTTAGTATGCTAGAAAGATGCCTTGCTATAATTATTGCTCAAACACAACATACATGCTAAGTGATGCTTGAAGTGAGAACTGTTATAACATGCTTAAAATGTTAATGTTAACGATGCCTCAATGATGCCTTTTCATGATAACACCTAGTATGCCTCAATGATGCCTTTGCATGATAACACCAAGAATGATAAATGATATGTCCACATGAATGCTACTAAGAATATGTTTACATACTTCACTCTGATAATTGCCCATGAACTGTAAACTGATGCTAGGCCCCAAGTAGAAAGACCATTCTAATAAATGTTTGCTTAAATGATCACTTTAAATGTTGGTTTATGCGAGTGGGTTGGATTCTGCTCGCCAGTACATAGATGATGTGCTGACCCACGTTTTGTGGGCAGGTGCTCGTGTTTGGAATGTTCTACACACGAAGATTGGCTTGATTGGTCCTGCAGCATCGAAGATTTGTTGGGCATACAGAAGCTCTCCTTGCACAAGATGATGTCTTCTGTTTATAAAGGGCATAATGTATGGAACATTGTAATCAGTTGTACCAGTGAGATTGTAAGCCAAGTCGGTATATCGAGTTGTAATCCATTGTATCTAAATATTAAATGTAAGCTGTATAGCATTGTTCAGTTGGGTTCCAATGTAAAGTGAGATGTGCTGTAATCATTGTACTTCAATACAAGTCTTGTACTCTTCTTCAATTATCAATAAAGAGAATAAAGTTCTACATATCTCTGTGTGGCTTCAAGTTACTCTTTTTCTCCGCTGCTATAAAGAAGTGATGTACTTCTATTCAATAAGAAAGATTGTCCTCATTACATTCAATTTATCTGCTTCTTCCGCTGCGATGTGTTCCTATTTGAAGAATAATCGATTATGTACCATCTTTGCCTTGTACAAGTGCAATACCAGACTTGTACGGCATCACGCCCAAGCGAGGACGATCGATTCCAAGAGATAAAATATGTGAATAAATGACTCTATGAATCGGGGCGTGACAAATTGGTATCAAAGCACGGCTTTACGTCCTTGGTCTCTTCTTTGATTCGTTTCAAATCAAAGTTGCATCGACGATTAACCAAAGTTGCTTCCGCGATAACTCAACGTTGCTTCCGCGATTAAATCAAAGATTGCTTCCGCGATTATGCTATTGTTGTTCGGTAATCATCTTTATATTATCTGTGCTTGAAAGATCATTGACCCTCTTGGCTGCTCACTGGATGTTCCATACAATAAGTCTATATACATTGTGATGCCCCTGAAAGAATGATTGTTGTTGGTTTGGACACGAATAACCCAACAATGACTCGATGCCATAGTATGCTATATTGTGAATACTGTTTGGAATGTGGGAATATAGAAAAGTGGCTGGGTATGCTGCAACAAGTTGAGAATTGCATGTGATGTTGGAAAAGAATTGTGAATGAAATAATTGATGGATGAGATTGACAGAATTAGTGAATTGACTCATGTGTGCTGGCTACTGCTTTGAGACCCTAAGAATGTTGCCTTGTGAAATTGAGACCCCGAGATGTTGGTTAAGTATTGTGATCATTATAGATCAGGAATGTCCGGAATAGATTGAGTTGGTATTGTTTAAGGATGGCTTCGTTTCTGAGTGGTATATTGCCTCTACCACCTCAGAACGAGATGTATGTTGACCCTTTCCATAAAATAGCAATAAGACTATCTGTGAGTACTGGGTATTACCGAGACTTAGCTGGGAGTCATGTATTGTGCTAGATGACTCAAGTGTCCCCTGACGGTGATGCTATGTTGGGTAGTGAGATTGTAGAAATGGTAACGGTTGGCTTGGTTAGAAATTGTTTAGTCGAGTGATGACTCAGACTAGTAAGACAGTTAGTATGCTACGGGTAAATGATTTGGCTAGAGAATGTTGTGGCTTAGAACATTGGAATGTCGATTTCGATTGGTTGGATGCAAATCAAATGTGGCTAATATAAAGTTGGATGCGTAGCTGAAAGTTTTGAAAATATTGTCGGTGAATCAAAGGGATATTAGAAATCTGTGCCTTGATCCTAAGGTGTAATAGATGTCAATCCATCTTGATCACCAAAGGATAGTCATTGCATAGATGCATGATGCTGAAGAATTGAATTGTACTAGAAAAATAACAAGTAGTGACTCAGAATACTGTTGTTGCCTAGAGGATGGTTAAGTGATACATAAATTGTCGGATTGAATGGGATGAACTACTTGACCATTACTGCATGAGATTAAGAATGCCGTAAGATAGTTTGATGATTGAGAAACAAATGGAAACGAGAAATTACAAACATGTTGGATAATGTCGGTATAGGTGATTGTTGGTTGGGATATAGATTGTTGGCTTATGACTTAGTGGTTTGACTCTGTCATACGGACCGAATAGTATGATTCCATAATTATATTAAGATTATCGGAATCGATGACCCTTGAATAGTTAGCATTGGCTTATGGGTTCGTGTGGGTACAAAGGAATTTGAATAGAAATGTGGATCATTGGGAATTTACTTGATGGATTATTAGAACGATGAGAATCGTATGTCGGGTTGGAATTGACCGTAATGTTGATAGATCGATCTTAGTCGATTGTTGGGTAAGTCTAGAATGAACCTCTGTGGGAATTATTTCCTTGAGGAAGACCCTGAATAGATAGACTTGACCCTAGCGACCAGTTGATGATTTACCAATTGCTGGCTTAGCCCAATTGGCGATTCATTATTCAGACTGAATTGATACCCATAGGTTTGGGTAGAGTTCCTTAGAACTGTCGGTTGCTTGTTGGCCCTAAGAAGCAGGAACTAGTATAACCCTAGTAGCCGTCCACTCTAGGGGAGTCACCTGAATGATTAGGTATAGCCGTCGGTATAGCTAACCATTGAGACTGGACCAAATAATAGATGGCCGTTGGCGACCCATAGAATGACCTTGTGGCATTGAACGAGAAATGGTGATAAGTATGACCTAAGAATGATAAGTTGTAAGTATATGCTCCAATGTGAACCTTAGAGATGTTTGACCCTTGAGGATTATGTGTCGACCTATAGCGGGAAATAGAATCGTGGGATGAGACTTGATTTGTATGTATCGAATAGTGAATTATGATATGAGATGGAATTGACTGCTCATGACGGAAATGTTGGATAAGTATCTATAGTCGGGTAGCTGGGTTAACCTTGACTGTTGCATAGATTTATACCCTGACTCGGATAATCGATAGTTGGTGATGTTGGATTGTGCCTTTTAGAAAAGATGAATTGCCTCGGTAAAAAATGTTGTTGGATTTAGGAAGGAAAATAATTGTTGTTGTGAACCCTTGATATGATTGGCTCTAAGTTAGACCCTTGATCGAATGTTAGAAAATGTTATGCTTGGATGGAGATTGTCCCTGATGTTAAGTGGTGGCCTGGAAAATAGTGATTGTGGCAAAGTGAATAAAGCAATAAGTCAATTGAAAGGATGCTAAGTTGGATTTAGAAAAGAGAGTTATATTGTGGCTGATCGAATCGCACTAACATGGAAGTTGGCTGAAGTACATATGTTTTGGGGACGCCTAAAATATGTGTATGGATCCAGCAGAAGTGATTGGTTGTGACTGAGATAACATTATGGGAAGAATTTATCGTACTAGCACGGACTTTGGCTGAAATGCATATGTTTTGGGGACGCCTAAAATATGTGTATGGATCCAAACGAAGTGATATGTTACGACTGAGATAGAAATATAAGAAAAATGTTGGCGGATCAAGGAGAAGTTACCAGTAATTGAAAAAGAGATAGACAGATCGAATCGTGGATGGATTTAAATGGTACAGTTGGATAGATATTTTGAAATGACCGAGTGGGCTGAAATGAATATTGATTTGAAGCTGAATGAGTAAACTCATGGTGATTAAGTGAATCTTGTAGAAGACTTGTTTCCTTAAGTTTCGAGGACGAAACTTTTTCTGAGTGGTATATTATGTAATGCCCCGCTCCGCACGAGGCATTTGGTTGGCTTATTGGATGGGATCAGAATATTGGACCGTGACTTATGTTAGGAATCGGGAGAGTTGAGACTGATGTAGTCTCTCTTAGCTGGCTAGACGGAATGGGTATTGGAACGTGGCTCGCAGGTGGAGCTACGATTAGTGGAAATTTGGGTGAGTGGAACTGTCCTTCCTCCTCCTTACTCCTTCATGCTTAATAGATGAAGTATTGAAATGCTATGAACTGCCCCTAAATGTTCCTTATGTTAGTTGCTGAATAATAGAGATGCTTTTGTTGAGAATTATTGAAATGTATAACACATTGAACTGTTAATGTGATTCGCTGCCTGAGAATGAATTGATAACATTGCCCCTTATGCTTAATGCTGCTGAAACGATAAAACACTTGATTAATGAGATGCCTTATGAATGATAGAATAAGAAGTGAACTGGTGGTGCTATCGAACCAATGAACTGAATGAAACACTAGAATCATGTACTATCTGTATAACTGTTGCAAGAATATGAAATGTTGCCTGTCCCTTATAAGAAATGAATGAATGAATAAATGTCCCTATGAAATGAATGAATGTTAAGTTCCTCTTAAGAAAGGAATGATATGAGATACGTTGCAATGAAGCAATGAATGAGAAATGATAAAGCTGGGATCGTTGAGATCACCAAATGAAATGATGGTAATGATGAAATGAATAAGTCATTGAATATGACTAATGATGCACTGTTGTCTTTACTTTCCTTAATATATTTTACCATGCGATTATGTTCACAATCGAGTCGGACATGCATTCGCATGATCATGGACAACTTGTATACAAGGTTTGAGTAATAATTTCCTCGAACGGTTCCTAGGGCCCTGGGGACCGATTCGGCCTAGGAGGAAATAATGATGAGTGCTATGGGAGCACGGATAAGACGGGGTGGCATAGAGGCTCGCCACCTACTATGCTGACCGCATTATCTTAAAATGAAATGAAATGAGAAGAGTCCATATGGTTTAACAACACCAGTGACCATGTAGCCAGGATGCATGCTAATGAATGTTTTGTGCAGGCAGAGTAAGTATATCAGATAACCTGTAATTGATACAGGTACGAGGAGTCGGCTATCGGTAAAAAATCACATAATTGTGATATTGTATAAGTTGGTTTAACTTGCCTGCTTAACATCTTCCATTTAGTATGCTAGAAAGATGCCTTGCTATAATCATTGCTCAAACACAACATACATGCTAAGTGATGCTTGAAGTGAGAACTGTTATAACATGCTTAAAATGTTAATGTTAACGATGCCTCAATGATGCCTTTTCATGATAACACCTAGTATGCCTCAATGATGCCTTTGCATGATAACACCAAGAATGATAAATGATATGTCCACATGAATGCTACTAAGAATATGTTTACATGCTTCACTCTGATAATTGCCCATGAACTGTAAACTGATGCTAGGCCCCAAGTAGAAAGACCATTCTAATAAATGTTTGCTTAAATGATCACTTTAAATGTTGGTTTCTGCGAGTGGGTTGGATTCTGCTCGCCAGTACATAGATGATGTGCTGACCCACGTTTTGTGGGCAGGTGCTCGTGTTTGGAATGTTCTACACACGAAGATTGGCTTGATTGGTCCTGCGACATCGAAGATTTGTTGGGCATACAGAAGCTCTCCTTGCACAAGATGATGTCTTCTGTTTATAAAGGGCATAATGTATGGAACATTGTAATCAGTTGTACCAGTGAGATTGTAAGCCAAGTCGGTATATCGAGTTGTAATCCATTGTATCTAAATATTAAATGTAAGCTGTATAGCATTGTTCAGTTGGGTTCCAATGTAAAGTGAGATGTGCTGTAATCATTGTACTTCAATACAAGTCTTGTACTCTTTTTCAATTATCAATAAAGAGAATAAAGTTCTACATATCTCTGTGTGGCTTCAAGTTACTCTTTTTTTCCGCTGCTATAAAGAAGTGATGTACTTCTATTCAATAAGAAAGATTGTCCTCATTACATTCAATTTATCTGCTTCTTCCGCTGCGATGTGTTCCTATTTGAAGAATAATCGATTATGTACCATCTTTGCCTTGTACAAGTGCAATACCAGACTTGTACGGCATCACGCCCAAGCGAGGACGATCGATTCCAAGAGATAAAATATGTGAATAAATGACTCTATGAATCGGGGCGTGACAGTCAACCTGCCGCCAGCTCGCGACTCAACATCGATGTTGGTGCCACTCACAACAGAACAAGGTGAGATCATGTGGGTTCATCTAGACCTTGTACAAAAAATGATACAGGGGTAGTGTCTTCCAGAGCAAAGAGGGGCAAAAAATACTAGTCATGCCATGTGATGTCTTCTCCCATTTATGAAGTTCTATCTGGCGAGACGCGATCCGGGAAGACTTACCTGCGGACATATGACCCCGCACAAGAAGACGTAGTGTCTTTCCAAGCTCCTGCTACTCCTACAAGTTCAGAAGCTGGTCCGTCTAAGTCCTCAACTGCTGACAAAGCTAAGCAGAAGGAGACATGATTTGACAAGTCTCTGAAGGCACGAAATCCTGAAGGCATGGATCTGGTACAACTGGCTAATACATCTGCCAGATTTTTATTGTTCGACCCACTACTGCTCTCCAAAGAGATGGGTAAAGGTTTAAGCGAGGCATTACTACATGCCGACTCTTATCTCGCTGAAGTCAAATCCTCTGCTGAAGAAGCAGTCTCATGTCCTCACTGCCATAGCACTAAGTGGTTCTCAACATCACCTTTTCACAAGAGGACATGCCGCTAAAAATAATCATCATGATAGACCTCTGTACTATATAGGGTACATTGGGGAGATTAAGGTGGATCGGATGTATATCGATCCAGGTTCCTCCCTCAGCATCATCCCTAGAAGTTTATTCCAAATTCTAGGGATCCCTCTGCACAACCTGTCTGTAACTAAGACAACTATCATGGCTTTCAATGCTGGGAGAAGTCATCCTCTGGGCAAGATCCGTCTCAATTGCCAGATTGGTGATCTTCGGACAGAAGTTGCTTGCTATGTCATTGATGCCAATGTGACCTACAACGTCTTGTTGGGACGTCCGTGGATACACGAGAACATGATTGTTCCTTCTACCCTTTACCAGTGCTTTAAATACGTCAACAGTGATGGCATCGTGAAGATGGAGTTTGCCGATGTAGATCCTTTCAAAGGTATTGAAGCCTACTATGGAGATTCGGTACTTTATCAATCTTAGCCTCCCGAAGATGACGACAACGAAGCTGACGATGAAGCTGAAGTCAATTCATT
Source organism: Iris pallida (assembly GCA_029216955.1). Taxonomy (NCBI): domain Eukaryota; kingdom Viridiplantae; phylum Streptophyta; class Magnoliopsida; order Asparagales; family Iridaceae; genus Iris; species Iris pallida. The sequence goes on from JANAVB010010200.1 coordinate 1,189,398, forward strand.
TGCCAGTGACGGTCCCCTGGTCATCCGAGTCAAAGGACGTACTACTCCAAAAAGTACTCCAAAGCCTCTCACTATCTGGGTAAAAAAGAAGCGTCCTGATATTGTCAAACCATTGACCATCACTCTCCACAAAACGACTCGGGTGGAACCTGTTGAAGTCCATCCTCACAATCCTGATGAGTTACCTTACATGGTGAACATGACCGAGTCTGTGACTCCTATTTCGGATAATGATGCCCACAATGAGTATATCAATACTAAAAATAATGTACCTTCAGTGGATGACCATTACTCTGATGTCCACCCATCTGTAAACTAGTACATAGATACTGAGCATAGGACCACATCTCTACATGCCGGTCATGACGCCTCGTCTACAGGTAAAAGTCTGGCCAGAAGATATCCACTACTTTATCGTTCCAGCGAGAAAAAAGGGTGGAGAACTAATCATCTTCGGTCGAATAATTGCCGAAAGAAAGTTCGTTCAAGACTTTACTACTGCCAATTACAACACCAAAGCCGACTATGATTCTGGTACAATACAGCTTCATCGATATAGTTGGCAGGCCAAGAATATTATCCAGAACATGGGATATGATATAAAAAGTGAACAGGGACTAAAACCACGGTGTCACGACCCGCACCCAGTGTATGGGCACGAGAAGTAGGTACGTCCAGCCTACGCCACAGTATCGGGGGTAGAACGCTATCCTAGGTCACATACATCTAACAATTATAAGGTACCTGTATAATATATATGCTCCGAATGGAGGACAATATAGAAATATACAACTCAATCACAGCTAAGTTAGAAATACGATAAGATAGACAGATAGATATAAAATTTGCCAAATGAAATACAACAGGAGAAGAAGTCTAGTGTCTAAGATAACATCTCTACAACATCTAGAATAACAATATCCCAAATAAGTACATAATGTATTAAAAATAAGACAAGACAATAAAGTAAGATAACTAGTCTAGCTAACTAGCCTAGACTATTGGGGTAATGTCCTCTGCAAGGACTGGGTCCTTCTGGGAGTCCAGCTCGCAGGGGTCATCTAGGCCTGCTCCATAGTACGTAGGACAGAACTCCTCAATGTCATCTATAATATTTCAACAGGTCCAGTCAGGACAAGAACGAGCACAATACATCTCACGCAGTTCATAATATGACAGAAAATGTAAAATGCTATAGAGTAAGATACATGAAACGCTGATGAATATATATAAAGTAAAAGAGATGACTGTAAGAAAATATCTACTATAAGTAAAGAACTAACAGCGGCTAGTGATGTAGAGTACAAGATAGACATAAAAACAGCTTGAATTTGCACATGATTATTCTAAGAGTTTGAACATGATTACACTACTTTGGAATTGTTCACATGACCATTTATACTCTTCCGTACCCCAATCAATACACAAGGATCCAGACAAGTTATGTTATTGTACATGATTTTACATGGGGACCCATAAATGGGTGCACATAAAGTATACATGAGGGGCTCTGTGAACATGAAAGTACATGATTCACAAGAGTGCACATGAATGGTGAAAGCACATAAATACATGATATACATGAAAAGCATATGACATGACATATCCTGATGTTCCCGAGGGGGATAACATCTCATCAAGGGATCCATATAGTACCAATCTGTGTTAACAACGTGACAGCATCAAGTAAAGTAATCTAGAGCATAAATATAAATCCTATCAAGTATGAAACGGTCAGAGAATGTACCCGCCAGATATTGTCACGACCCGTACCCTAGAGTAAGGATACGAGAAGTGGGTTCGTCCAGCCTTCACCGCAGTGTCGGCGGTAGAACGCTGTCCTAGGTCATAACATCTAACAATATAATGTTAAGCAGTGTATACTCCCCGAATGGGGGTGACATAGCAGAATGTAAACTCAATCACAACTAAGGAAGAAGAAGTACGATATGACATAGAACTCAAAATAAAATATAGATGATCAGAAGAGTCTAAGTGTCTAAGATAACAACTCAGCAACATCCAGAATACAAAGTCTCAACTACAGAATATGAAAGAATATATACAATCCAGATCTCAAATGGCAGAATAGAGCCTAACTAAAGTAGTCTAAGCAGTATGGACGACGTCCTCAGCTAGAGCTGGATCCTCTTATGGGTCCAACTCATAGGTATCGTCTAGATGGGCTCCATAGTAGGTCGGGCAGAAGTCTTCGGTATCATCTGTAATATTTTCAACAGGTCCAGTCAGGACAGGAGCGAGCACAGTACATCTCATGCAGTTTATATCATGTCAAAAAATATAAAGCAAGCAATAGAGTAAGATACATGAAACGCTGTAAGAAGATGTACATGAAAACATGAGAGATATTTAATAACTGGAAATATATACATGATAAGTAAGAACTGTAAGTGACTAGTAATTTAAAGTACGAGATGGCATGTAATTGGCTTAGGTTGAACATGATAAAACATGAAAAGTAACAGAGCGTACATGATAGATAAATCACATGACCATTTATACTCATCCCTACCCACAATCAATACACAAGGATCCAGTCAAGTTACGTTACGGACATTATGTTTTGGTTACACACGAAACACATGAGGAAACATGAACGTACACGAGAGCACATGAAAGTACTTGAGTGTACATGAAAGAACATGAGAGAACATGAGTGTACATGAGTGTACATGAATAATACAAGAGCAAGGAATACATGATGTACATGAAACACACGTCATTAAGTATCCGATGCGCCCGCTAAGGGGATAACATCCCAAGAAGAGATCCATATAGTATCAATCCGTGATGATAACGTGAAAGCATCAAGTATAGTAATCTAAAGCAAGAATATAAGTCGTGACAAGTATGAAATGATCAGAGAATGTACTCGCTTGTATCTTGAGTATCCGAAGAGAATCTACTGTCCGAGGAGTGGTGTCTGTCTCCTATAGAACAGTACAAGTCACTATAAGTCTAAAATAATATATCAGACTGCTACAATGCATCTACATGAAGTTTGGGGTCAAACTGGACTAAAGTCAACTCTCGGTCAACTCTAGTCAACTAGACTAGTAAAACTAGGTCAACTAAGTCAACCTAAGCCAAACAAGTCTCACTAAGCCTAACCAGCCTATTCTAGCAAGCACACACACCATCTAGGCTATACAAGCCACACACATCAAGCACCTCACATTAAAGCACATCACATAGCTATTTATCATAAATCTCATACATATGTAAATAGAGAAAGTGAAGTTAGCATGTAAGGGTCTAAGTGTGTGAACTTGGTGGTGAATAGGAAAGACATAGGCTAAGCTATCTATATCCTAATTGCATAACATTACATATCAATATATAAATCACATTCACTTACATTACATTTAGCTTATACAAACATGTGTAGAGGAGTGAGTGAGTGAAATGAATGGGGTGAAGTGTGCATAAGCAAACATGGTTCAGTTAGCACAAGGTTGACAGTAGAGTGCTAGGTTAGGAAATGTGTGTGTACATGTGGCATGTGGCATGGTGTGTTTGTGTGTGTAAAATCTGAAATTATAAACTAAAAATCAGTGAGTGTAGCATGTGTCAATGGGAACTTTAGAATTTAGGAAGTGTAGATATGTTGCAAAGCTCAGTTTTACACAAAAGGAAATCTCAAGTTTTCATGTTTATCAACTCAGTTATTTGCAAATGTGTCACAGGGTTTAGTTTCCACTTAGTGACATGTGTGTGTCTCAGTGTTCAATCTAGGTTCCAGTTTTCAGTTGATATTGGAAATAACATAGTAACTTAATCCGCAATTTCAGGAACACCATAGCAATATAATATTTCAAAAGTGGGAAATATTCCTAGGCTAGCAGTATGCATCCATAACAGTGTGTTCAAGCAGGGTATTAAATCAGTGAACAGTGAATTCTCAGGCATTCAAACATTGCAAAACCTCCAGTTTAATGATAACTGAACTTAGTTAACTTACAGTCAAATTCAGGTTTACATTAACCCTTCAAAACTCAGAAAAAGTTCTCTTTCCACATTCAATCCTTGACCCAATCAATTAAACCAAATCCTAATTCAGTTTTAAAACATTGGAATCTCAGCTATAACATTCAAATTCAGCTAACTAACATATATCTCAGTTTATTTTAACATTTCAATCTTACGAAAATCAAATTCAGTTCTCAAACATGGCAAGGGACAGTTCAACCCCATTTCGAATATCCCATTCAACATCAAACAATAACCAACTCATCAAAATCAACATGGACATTAATTATTCAAAATCAGGAATCAATTTCAGTTAACAACATTGAAAATCTCAGTTAGGGACATGTGTAATTTCAGTTTAACATTTGAAATCTCAGAAATCACATAGTCATCTGATTGAAACTCAAGATTTTCGTATGCACCCAGGTTAACCTTAACCTCAGTTAACTAACCTTAAATCAACATGGACATAACATTTAATTCTCAGGAAATCATTCACTAACTAGAATCTCAGGAATTTACTACTGTCGATTCATATCAAACCAAAACTGGAAACACTGATACACCAAAAACCCAATTCGAAAACCTAAAATTTAAACCATAAAATAACATAACATTTATATAAGAATGCGCCCCCTATGGTTTCGTGTCTAGGGTGTGTCATATGCGTCATCCTGTGTCCACACGAGAGGACACGAACGTGTCCAAAACAGAAAACACAAGTGCCAGGAACACAGTGTAACCTATCCCTCGTGCAGCCGTGTTGAGCTCTCGTGGACACGACACAAGCCAAAAGGCTTCTCATGCTCACAGCCACATGTAGCCCAGGCATAGGGCTACACACTCAATATGACACGAGAGTATATCGGCACGTGTCCGTGCGACGCGAGACACGTATCAGTAGGAAAATTCTGTGCGTACAGTACAGTAGAGGATCAGTACGAGTCAATTTTCTTTGTGCACACTAAACGATAACCCATGAAACTTTGTAGTTGTCGTGTCAGTCACTAGGAGAACGTGTCCACCAAATTTCGTGACCTGAGTCATCATGTCGTGTCCGCTAGGACACCCGAGCAGCAGGGCAGCGCACCGGGGCCTCGTACGTGCGTGTGTGTCTAAATTTGGACACGAAACGTGTCCAAAAATGTGCTCATTAGGACACGAATTGAAATAACACGTATAGGGCTACAAATCCATGAAATTAGTTTTCGAAATTACAATATTTTAATCCATTCAAGCAATTCATAGCAATACACTATGACACGTGTCCAATACGGACACCAAACGGACACAAAATCCACCCAAATTTGAGGTACAGCTAGGGGACTCCTAGATCTAGCCCTAAATGCAAAGAAAACGAAATTTTAGATCAATTTGTGGAGTTTTACCAATAGGTGTAAAAAGCATGAAAAAGCTCCAAATGGAGGGTGTTCTTCTTAATGGCCAAGTGCTCCAAATGAACCCAAAACTGAGACTAACCTCCAGAAATATTAAACATATAGAAATTAGAACCTAATACAAAAGACTAGGATTAAAAAGGAATTAAAATGAATTTATGGGGATTTTTGGAAGGGGGAAAATACCTTTCTTTTCCTATGTGTTGAAATGAAATAAAAGAGGCAAGCACTAATGATTAAGTGTTTATATAGGGTGGGGATCCCTATGTGGCTGGTCATAAAGGAAGGAATTAGGGTTAGGGTGTCAAATCATGGGCCATGGGCCAAGTCACAAGTCATTAAGTCCTTAATCACAAGTCATTTTATTAAACCACAACCCATGAACTAATTTCACTTAAACTAATCCTCCTAATCCAAAATTAGTTTCTAAATGACTAAGGTAGGTTAACCTAGGTTAGACTAGGGTCACCATGGCTAGGGTTAGATTCTAGGCTAGTCTTACAAGTCTCAAACTAGTCAAAGCCCAAACTAGGAATCACCAATCCAATAAATAATCAAATAATTCAAATAATTCAAAATGACCAAATTACCCCTAGGCTAAAAATGATAATTAAATATCCCTAATGACATGGTTAGGCTCTAGGTCATGCAGTCTCTCGGGTTTTACTGGCGGCACATCAAAATCACAAGTCATGACTTAAAACAAATTTTTAAATAGTTTAAAAATGATTAAAAATCACCAAAAATTATAATATGAAATAAATATCAATAAATAATAATTATAATTACAAATTTCAAAATTACCCTCATCTGGAAAACTGGGTGTTACAGATATCCTGAGTATCCGTTGAGTGTATATGTCCAAACAGAGTAAATAAGTCCTATTTAGAGTAACACAGGTCACAACATCTCCAGAATGGTAATATTGAACTTTACAATACATTCTATATGAATTCTAGTCAACTCTTGGTCAACTCTAGTCAACTACACTAGTCAAACTAGGTCAACCAAGCTATACTAGGTCCAAGCCTAGTCCAACAAGTCTCACTAAGCCTAACCAAGCCTAAGCTAGCACTCAAACACAACCAAAAGCCCAAACAAGTTATCACACACACAAATACAAACTATGTATTTATATACCTATATAATATATATAGGTATTCATATAGGCTAGTTCCCAATTACACAAGCAAGGCACAACATGGTATACATATATAAATAGGGGTGAGTGTGTGTGTCAACATTGTAGTGGATAGTGATATGGGGTGTATGTGTGTGTGTGTGTGTGTGTGGACTGCAAGTTAGAGTGTGTGTGTGTGTGTGTGTGTTCTCAGGTAAATGAGTGATAGGATGTGTGTGAGTGGTTATTGTTCTCAAGTAATGTGTGAAATCAGGTTGGCAGGGAACACTTCACTAGTTTTTGTGTAATACCATACATGTGTAGTGTGTGTGTGTGTGTGTGTGTGTGTGTGTGTGTGTGTGTGTGTGTGTGTGTGTGTGTGTGTGTGTGTACAAGGGGTTATATGTGTAACAGGCAACAATGAGTGATGGTGAGGGTTTTATGTGTGTGTGCGTGTGTTCAGCTGTATGGTGTGTGTGTGTGTATAGATTGTAAGCGATAGGGAGTGTGTGCGTACAGGTTACATAGTGTGTGTGTGTGTGTACAGGTTACATCTCAGGAAAAATACCATGTAATCCCTCATTCAGTTCATCTCTTATATATGCATAACTCTTCATTTCAGAAATACACAACCTAGTATCAGTTAACCCATGTATCATCACTCACACGGCCAATTCGAGCTCCACATTAAACCCCAACACAAAATCAAATAACCCATATGTGATATCACATATATACAACGTATAAATTACATTTAAAATCAAATAAACCCATTCAAAATCTCAGGAAAAATAGGTTACTGTATGCGTATCAGTAACAATAGGGAAAACCCAAATCTAACACAAAAATCAAGTAAAATCCTAAATTAATGTTTGGTAAACACTCGTGCATATATCAGTGTGTCCCACGAGTCGTATGGTGTCCACACAATAGGACACGACGTGTCCAGACACTCGTAAATGCAGGCCACTACACAGGCTCGTACGACGAGTTCATGAGCTCGTGGACACGATACGACTCACGTGCAGTCACGTGGTTGTGTCCACGTATTGCCCACACGTAGGGCTACATACTCGATACGACACTTCGTGTCTACGGCGTGTCTACGCTCTGTACGACAAGCGTATCAAAGACTAGACACGGCTAATGTACAGTGTATACGAAATCGGTGCATTCATAAATACGATGCCGACACGACACGACTCGTCACGCCACTTGGGGGTTGACGTGTCAGTCACTGTCCCAAGCCACCCACCAAGTGTCACGTGTCCAAGTGACACAGACACGAAGAACTTGCTGTCAGGTAGCAGGACACTGCTTGTATGCTCTGTACGGCGTGTCCAACCCCTCATTCGACACGATACGAAGCCAATGATCGACTCAGTCGTGCACGAAATCCAAGACCATATGTAGCTCTACAAATTTGTTCAAAAAGATTTCAAAAATAACAATAAAATTGCCATTGAGACATTTCATCAAATACCTATAAGCCTACACTGATACGTGCCCAATACAGACACCAAATCAACATAAATTTTCACCAAACTTTTCCTGCAGCTAGGAACACCTAGATGGATGCATCTATGAAAATAAATTAGGATTTTAAGGTGATTTGAAGGGATTACCTATAGAGAGCCAATCTCCAAGAAAAAACCCCAAATAGTGAAGTCTCCTTCCTCAAGCAATATCCCAATGAGCTCCCCTCCTTATAAGCTAGCCTCCTTCATCTACTCCAGATTTAGAATCAAATGCAAAAGATTAGGATCAATTTGGTGGAGGAATGATGAAAGGGGAAGAAACTAGGGTTTTTTAAAGGGAATTTCTAAAAGAGGCAAGTAGTTATGAAGAGATATTTTATAGGCTGAAATTAAGTTATAATTGGGCTGTGGTGGCCGGCCATGCAGGGGATTAGGGTTAGGGTTTTATGTGAATGGGCTTTAGGCTAAGGTCATTAGCTAGCTAACTCGACCCCTTAGCCATAAGTCCAAATACAAAACTCTCCTAATCCTCTCATGAACCCTAGCCACACTCAAGTCAACTAAGACCAACTTAAGTTATATTAGGGTCCCACACCATGCTAACTAAGTCACCAAAGTCAAAGTCAAACTCTAGGCTAGTCTCTAAAGTCACAACTAGCAGAAGTCAAAAATTACAACACCAATACAATAAATAATAAAATAATTCACAAAAACCAAAATGACCAAAATACCCGTAAACTAAAATATGGTAGTGACATATCTACCCTCCTTAAATGAATTTTGTCCTCGAAATTGAAAGGCAAAACTGAACTAATGAGAAGGATAGACAATCATGCCTCAAGGTCCAAAAAGATATGGATATCGCTCGCGCATCTCATCCTCTCCCTCCTAGGTAGACTCTCCTAGAGAATGATGCCTCCATATGACGCAAACCAAGGGTATCACCTGGTTTCTCAGGACCTTCTCTCGTCGATCCAGAATCTCTATAGGCTGCTCTGGATAGCTAAGAGTAGGTCCTACCTCAATCTCTGAGTGATCGAGTGCATGATCATGAAAGGTTCGATGAAGCGCGGGCTAAGCTTCCTACCTCCACCAAAATATATCATACCACATGTCGAAGATATCCTCAAGAAAACTAGATCTCCAACCTAATCACAAACAAGGTCTCAATTACTAATATATTCAAACCTGATCAAACAAAATCACAAACAAAATAACTCCTAATTCTAATCCTATCCCTAAACTGTACGTCAAACTCTAAAGGTCTGCAGTGGCTATCGGCCCAGTGCCGATGTCTGTCCAGCACCACGTAAATCCGATCTCTGATGAGCTTCACCTTCTCGGTTACATCTCCAACCATCTCAGGTCCCAATAAAGCTCGCTCTCCAATGTCATCCCAAGACAAGGGTGTACGACATCTGTGCCCGTACAGTACCTCGAATGGTGATATCTCAATACTGGCCTAAAAAGTGTTGTTGTATGCAAACTCCACTAAGTGCAGGTGATCCTTCCAGGATCCTCCAAAATCCAAAACACAAGTCCGTAGCATGTCCTCATGTGTCTGAATAGTCCTCTTTGACTGTCCGTCCGTCTGAGGGTGGTATGCAATACTAAACTTGAGCTGAGTGCCCAAACTAGTCTGCAGACTTTGCTAGAAATGGAAAGTAAAGCGATTATCCCAATCTGAGACAATGCTCACCGAAACTCCATGAATCCTAACAATATGACGTATATATATCTCTGCTAGCCTCTCAGTAGACATACCCACTTTAAATGGCAAAAAGTGGGCCGATTTGGTCAACCTGTCTACGATAACCCAAATTGCGTCTTTTTCTCTTATTGTACGCGACAATCCAGAAACAAAGTCCATCATGATGTGCTCCCACTTCCACTCTGGAATGGGCAATGGGTACAATAAACCTCCTAGCCTCTACCTCTCTGCCTTGACCTGTTGACAGATCAAACATCTGGCTACAAAGCGTGCTACCTCCCGCTTCATCCTATACCACCAAACGTGCTCCTTCAGATCCCTATACATCTTGTTGGCACCTGGATGTATAGATTACTGAGATCGGTGGGCCTCCTGTATGACCTGCTCCCGAAGCTCTCCACTGGGCACACACAGTCTGAAACCGTGCCTCAATGCGCCATCCTCTGCAATAGTAAACTCATCATCCACCAATCCTACTCGAACCTGCTCTCGGATAGACCACAGAATAACATCCCCGAACTGTGTCGACTTGATCCTCTCCATCAAGTCTGACTGAATCTGAAGGCCCCACATCTGTATCTGAACTCCTGGCACAACCACCTCGATCCCCAGGCTCTCCAAATCTGCTAGTAAGTGACGGTCCGTCGTCAAACTCATGGCTGTCGGATACCTACTCAAGGCGTCGGCAACCACATTAGCCTTCTCTGGGTGATATTGCTGTGAAATATTGAAGTCCTTTATCAACTCCAACTACCTGTGCAACCTCATGTTGAGCTCCTTCTGTTTAAACACATACTTCAAGCTCTTATGATCTGTAAAGATCTCCACCCGCTCTCCGTATAAGTAGTGTTTCCACAACTTCAAAACAAATATAACTGCTGCCAACTCCAAGTCGTGGGTAGGGTAGTTCTTCTTATGAGGATGTAACTTCCTGGAAGCATAGGCAATCACCTTCCTACGCTACTGCAAGACACAACCCAAACCCTTCCCTGAGGCGTCACTTTAGATAGTGAACCCTCATGATCCTGATGGCAATGTCAGAATCGGAGCTGTCATCAGCCGCTTCTTCAACTCATCAAAAGTGACCTGACACTCCTCTAACCAGACAAACTCTTCATCCTTCCGGGTAAGCCTAGTCAATGGCTTTGCAATCCGGAAGAAATCTTGTACAAACCTACTATAGTAGCCTGCCAATCCTAAGAAGCTCCTGATCTTCGCTACTGAACTCGGTGCCGTCCAAGCCTCAACTGCCGTGATCTTCTTCGGGTCAACTGAGATCCCATCTCCAGTCACCATATGACCCAAGAAGTTAACTCTGTACAAAAAGAACTCACACTTCGAGAGCTTGCCATAAAGCTCCTCCCTCCTGAGAGTCTCCAAAACCACTCCCAAGTGCTTCTCATGCTCCTCCTCAGTCTTTGAGTACACTAGGATATCATCGATGAACACCACCACGAACTTGTCTAAGTACTGGTGGAACACCTTGTTCATCAGGTTCATGAGTACCGTCGGGGCATTTGTCAACCCAAACGGCATCACCATGAACTCAAACTGGCCATACCGCATCCTGAATGCGGTCTTTGGGATATTCTCCTTATTCACATTCACCTGATGGTAACCTGACCTCAGATCAATCTTGGAAAATACCCTCGCCCCACTCAGCTGATCAAAGAGATCGTCGATCCTCGACAACGGGTACTTGTTCTTGATCGTGAGGTTGTTGAGTGTCCTGTAGTCGATACACATACTGACCGACCCATCCTTCTTCGGTACAAAGAGTATCGATGCACCCCATGGTGAAGAACTCGATCGAATGAAGCCCTTGTCCTCCAGCTTATCCACCTGCTTCTTCAACTCTACCAGATCGCTGTTGTTCACCCTATAGACGTGCTGAGATATTGGATCTGTGTCGGGTACTAAGTCTATAGAGAACTCCATGTCTCTGTCCGGTGGTAGTCCTGGCAAATCCTTCGAAAATATGTCCATAAACTCTGCTATCAAAGGGCGTGGCACTGCCTGCTCCTCAACTGATACTCCAAAGAAAACTCTGCTGCCCTGCTCCGCCTACCATCGGGTGAACTCCAACTCTGGCTCTCCGGGTGCTCTGAAAAGAACTCTACACCTGAGGCAAACTATGTTGGCGTGGTGCCTGCTCAACCAATCCAAACCGAGTACGATGTTGTAGTTCGGCAATGGCATCACGAGCAGACTCACATCCAACTCTTGGCCTCCCAAATCAACTCTCCGACCCTTGAAAATATTACTAACGAGGATAATACCACCCACGGTCGTGATCTTGCAAGTCCTAGGCAACGATTCAGATACAAGGTGGTGTCTAATAGCAAAAGATACATACACGAAGCTGTGGGAAGCCCCTGAATTGAACAATACAAAAGCTGGAAGGAGTCGAGAAGAATAGAACCTGCGATCAGCTCCTCGATAGCCTCTGCGTCCTCAGCTGCCATGGCGAAAGCTCGCCCCTAATGACCTTCCCTGGCATGCTGCTGATGCTGAGCAAATCTCTGCTGCTGAGTCTGTAAGGGTCCCTTCTGCTGTACTGCTGGAGCCCTGGCTCCCGCTCTCTGAGCTGCTCATCCTGAAGACATGGAACACTCCTTCAACTGGTGCTCCGCTGAACCGCAGAGTAGGCACTTCCCGAGCCTCTTCCTGTAGTCATTCCATACATGCCCTGGCTTCTTGCAGAAGCCATAACTAACGGACTGATGCCTGAGTGCCTGTGGCTGAAACCTCGGCTGCTGCTGCTGCACCTGCTGGAAAGGTGTACGGCTTTACCCCTGGAACTGATGTGGTTGGAACTGCCTCTGTTGCTGCTGAAAGTGAGGCCTTTTGGCCGATCCTCCGCTGCCACTGGATCTATGTGCGTCTCGTCCCCTCTTGAGCCTCAGTTCAAGATCATCCTCTGCTGCTAAGGCACCCACCAGAATCTTCTCAAAAGTGGTACTCCGGTTACTCTTGGTCAAGGACTTGACCTCCTTGAGTAACCCCTTCTAGAAACTTTGGGCCTTCGCCATCTCACTGTATCCCTCAACAAATCTGCCCAGACGGAAGAACTCCTCAGCGTACTCCTCGACAGTCTAACTGCCCTGAACTAAGCTCTCAAACTGCATCTCTAGGGTGCCAAGAGCTGTGTCAGGGAAAAACTTTCCCTTGAACAGCTTCTTGAAGGCTGTCCCAGTCTGCCCTTCTGTACCGACCATCGGGTCCGTCTGGTACCATGTGTCATGCATCTGACTTCCTGCCGCCTCAATCTACAATCGTGCTAGAATCTTTGCCAGCCGAAAGATCTCCTCGATGTGCTCTATCCAGTCATCCGTATACAGAATCCCCTCAGTGCCGCGAAAGTCTCGCGGGCGCATCTTCTGGAAGTCCTAGATCCCTGTGTCCTCGACTGATACGGCTGCATCTGGGCCGCCTGGGGCTGCACAATAACTCTCTCCACCGTCGTCAGGGCAAGCTAATGGGCATTCTCTATGCCATGCTGGAAATGAGCGGACTGCTGTCGCTGGGCCACCACCATCCTCTGAAAGAAGTCGAACAACTGCGTTACGTCAACCGATCCGAAAGGTGGCTGCTATCGAAAGAAATTAGGAATGACGGGGGAAGGTCTCGGTACAGGCGGAGGTGCACCTCCAAATGTAATAGAAATGCCAACCTGAGTTGGTACGATAGGAGCTGCGGTCTCGAGGCCCTGCTGAACAGAACAAGAGGTGGCCGATCTCTCGATAGTATCCCCCGGACCAGAGCGATGAGATCGTGTCTCCATAACCATCCTGAAGATAGATCAAAACAAAAAGCAATTACTGAGAATGAAGCAAAAAAATTAAAGGAGGACAGTTTATTTATTCAAGGAAAGCATTTAATCAACAAGAATTTAGATGGCAAGTATTGGATCGGAGTTTTCCTAATGTGATTGAGTACCTCAAAACTATATTCTATACCTACTGTAGGTTATAGTGATACTCTAGTTCGAATACCACTACAAATCTAGACCTGCATGGGCCACCACTGGTTCTGGCATACGCCAGCGGACACCCTAAATAGAAGAAAGAAGGGTACGAAATGGAGAATTAGGACATATTGGAAAGCTTAGTAGTGTGAGCGCTGTCTACTGAGTGGTGGGCATAAATTACACTTTTGTTAGGGTTGATACGCTGTCCAGAGCATCTAGTGTATCTCTGCAGCATGTTGTTGACCACCTCAATGGACCCTGTGTCTCCAGAAGAGAAGATAAGAATGTCGTCAGCATAGGCCAAGTGGGTGATGATCGGGTATCCGCTAGCTGTGTGGAAGTGCTGAAGGCGAGGGGTACTAGCTATAAGGTTCAGATTCTTGGTCAACGCTTCGGCAACGATGATGAAGATAGTGGACGAAAGTGGATCACCTTGTCTGATCCCACGGCTCGATTTGAAAAATTCATCAACTTGACTGTTAACGACAGTGGAGAACCAAGACTTGTTGATCGATCTCCACACGATGTCGATCCAAGTCTCAAAAAAGCCGAAGGCTCTGAACACCCAGATCATGAATTGCCAATCAAGCCTGTAATAAGCTTTTTCCATATCCAACTTAATGGCAATGCTTTCTCCCCTGGACGGGAATTTCATGCAGCTTATCATTTCTTGCGCCAACAAGATGTTGTATAATATATTACAGCCGCGAACGAACCACTTTGCTCTTCAGAGATAATATTAGGAAGTAACCTGGTCATGCGGGTAGCTATAATCTTTGAGATTATTTTGTTGGTGAAGGTACACATACTCAGAGGGTGGATGTCCTTAAAGGTCTCCGGATTGTCCTTCTTGGGGATCAAAATTAGGTTGGTGCTAGAAATCAATTTGGGGTACCTAACACCTTGAAAGAAGGTCGTCGCCGCCTCGTGAAAGTCTGTCTTGATGATATCCCAGCATGGTCTGAAGAAGACGCTAGTGAACCCGTCCGGGCCAGGAGCGCTATGCTCGTTCAGCGACCATACGGCATCTTGAACCTCTTATTCAGAGGGAAGGTGCTGAAGCTGGTTGTTGTCCCTGTCCTCAATTAAGCCGAAATGGCCGCCAAAAAATCATCGTCCTTGTGGATGACATCTTTAGCAAATAGCTTAGCGTAAAAAGAAGAAGGAGCTAGCTGGATATCCTGTTGGTCTTTAAGGACGCGCCCGCTCTCATTGGTGATCTGGTGGAGGTTGAGTTACTGTATCAACCCTTGACGTAGGAGTGAAAATATTTTAAGTTCTTGTCTCCCTCACTGTCCCAGGTTAGTATGGCTTTCTGTTTCTAGAATTCCTCTTCAACTTTGATGCCAAACTTCAATAGCGCTCTGGTGAGGTTGAGGGAAGCACAAGCCGAAGGGGCACTGTCACGGGCGAATAGAATCTCCGCGTGGATGACGTCGTCCTCAGCGGTACGGACCACCTGTAAGATGTTACCGTAAGATTGTTTACTATAAAAAGTGAGAGCTTTTCGAGTAGCTTTGAGTTTGGCAACCACACGTTCGAGAGGGTCGAGGGCGTCGGTGCCTCTCTAAGCGGCCGAGACGGTGTCTCTGAACTGTGGGTGACGGATCTAAAGGGCGAAGAAGCAGAAATTCTTCTTGGGCTGGTTAGCTTTTTTGCTGACTTCAATAAGGAGTGGGGCGTGGTCTGATTCGGTGGTGTTAAGGTGTGCGAGTCTGGAATTAAGCTCGAGGTCGTGTCATAACCTGCACCCGATTTAGGGGCACGAGAACGTAGGTACGTCTAGCCTACACCACAGTGTCGGCGGTAGAACGTTGTTCTAGGTTACAATAGTAACTAAACACAATATAATATACTCTCCAAATGGAGGACAATCTCAGAAGAAATAATTCAATCACATAAACTAGAGGTCGATAAATGACACGATAAGATAGACATAAAATTACAGAGTGTAATACAACCAGAAGAAATAAGTCTAAATGTCTAACAACACAAATCCAAACATCTGAAAAATACATCTCTTGAAATGACAACAGAAGGTAATGTAAGATAAGCCTAGCAATCTATCCTAGGCAATAGAGTAGCATCCTCAGCGCAAGCTGGATCCTGCTGAGGGTCCAGGTCGCAAGTGTTATCTATACCGGCTCCATAATAAGTGGGGAAGAACTCCTCCTCATCCTTTGTAATATTTTCAACAGGTCTAGTTAGGACATTAGCAAATAAATAACTCTTACGCAGTTCATATCATGGCAGGAAATATAAAACGAGTAATAGAATAAGATACATGAAACGCTGTAAGAAATATACATTAATAGTAAGAGAGAGATATGAAAACAGGAGATAGATATATATATATATATATATATATATATATATATATATATATGGAAAGTAAAAAAAAAAAAAATATATATATATATATATATATATGGAAAGTAAGATTGTAAGTAAATATATAAGTGATTTAGAGCACAAGATGGTTATGTAATCGGGATAGGTTTGCACATGATTATTCTAAGGTAATTCCATTATACGTGAGGGTATAACAGACACGCACATGATTGTACTACTTTGGAATTAACCACATAACCACTTCTACTGCCCCTTCCCCAATCAACACACAAGGATCCATTCAAGTTACGTTATTGCACATGATAGTTTTATATATGAAGCACATGTGAACTTGAGAGTACATGAGAGCACATGAGTGTACATAAATAATGAGAGCACAAGGAGTACATGATGTTTGTGAAAAGCACATGACATGAATTACCCGATGCACCCGATGGGGATAACATCTTATCAAAAGATTCATATAGTACTAATCTGTGATAAAACATGACAGCATCAAGTAAAGTAGTCTAGAGCAAGAATATAAATCCTAGCAAGTATGAAACGATCATAGCATATACTCGCCTGATATCCTGAATGACTGATGAGAATAGATGTCCGAACTGGAGTAACTGAGTCATATTTAGAGCAACACAGGTTACAATATATTCAAGACATGACAAATGAAGTTTACAATACATTCTACATGATTCTAAGCCATTCTAGGTCATAGTCAACTCTTGGTCAATTCTGGTCAACATTCTAGTCAAACTAGTCAACTAATCTAAGGTTTTCGTCCAACTCTAGTCAACTAGTCCAATGGGTCTACCTAAGGTCAAACTATAGTCTAATACAAGTAGACTAGTTTACCAAGTCATGTATCATCTAACTTTCTATATAGCCTATACTAACATATACACATATTATATATATATATATATATATATATATATATTCTTTTTTTTAATTTTTTTTTGGAAACGTAGAATATTATTCAAAGCGAAACATGGGTGCCGGGAGATGGCCCAAGCACCAACAAAACCTCCTCTCGGAAGGACGCCTACCTACAAAGCCAAAACGAGGAGGCGAGGGGAGGGAAAAAAAAGAGGGGGTGAGGGGGGAAAGGGGTCGGAGAGAACCCGCCCTGCCCGAACTCAGGAGGATACTTGAAGAGTGGGATCTGCTTCTTCCCTGAGCTGGAGGAGCGCAGGACCCTGGGCGTGACAGATACCGCATCATGGTGCTTAGCTGCCAGCTTAGTCTACACCTTTCGCGATTCGTTTGGCAACTTTGGAGTCGGGAATTCGTCTATAAAATAGGTCTCCAGGTTGATTTGTTCGTTGTTGTGTATGCCTAAAGCTGCATCAAGAGCCTGCTCGACCTCTAGCATTCTGGGTAGGATCACGTAAGCTAGATCTGGGTTATCGTCCAAGTTGCAAAAGGCGTGTAGTTCCCGGAGGGCCTCTTCCGGGGAGCAAACAGTAGCAATCCCCTCAGAAAATAATGATATTGGATTGGGGATTCGTTGAACGACGATGCTAGGGCAGCAGCGGTGATATCTGGGTTTGGTGCTGGATCAGAATTGACGGGGGGTGAGGTGCTCGAGTTGGGGTCTTCGGTTGGGGCCCGGTGTAGAGGGGATGTGATCGGGACCCCAGTAAAATGTTGTGGTTCTACGGCCTCGGAGAATCCAGAGGTCTCCTACTGGCAGATATGAGGGAATGTTGGCTGGCAGGTGG
The DNA here is from genome assembly GCA_029216955.1 of Iris pallida. NCBI lineage: Eukaryota > Viridiplantae > Streptophyta > Magnoliopsida > Asparagales > Iridaceae > Iris > Iris pallida. The sequence continues at coordinate 1,207,134 of JANAVB010010200.1, forward strand.
ACATGGTATTGTGCTCGGAGAGAACTGCAGTGGTGCCCTGAACGGGGCTAGCTGACTGATTGGCGTTGACAATGGCTGCTGGAATCTGGCCTTGGTTGGGGGGTGTGCTGAGCTGTCAGGGATGGAGAGCTCCGCTGGATCATCTGTGGCAACCTGAGCGAGGGCTTCGAATTGGTTGGCGGTGAACAGCGGAGCAGGAGGGGTGTGTGGGTGTAACCCGATATGCGTGGCCCCTGGACGAGCGGATATCTCCAGGGTACGGTAGGTTCTGGAACCGCGATTGGGGGAGTGCCTGTGAAGACGGTATGGGTTCGAGTGGGGTTAGTCTCATCATCTGAAGCGAAATGAAGAAGAAAATTGGGTAGTGGGGTCGAAGAGGGGATTTTGTTGGACGAGGATTAATCGGCTGTGCGAGAGTCTGGCTTAAGTAGCTCCGGGTGAGCACGGCGACATCGTGCCAGGGAGTGGCCCCTTGTGCGACAATGTTTGCAGTAGCTAATCCGTTGCTCGAAGATGATTTGCTGAGTGTGCATCGTGTCACCCAATACGATGAGGATAGACTGCGGGAGCTCTCTGGAGACGTCTATCTCTATACAGATTCTGGCATAGTTGCCCATAGCGACACTTCGGGTTTCATCAGCCACGACAACGAACATGCCGAAGGAGCTAGCGATCTGTTTCAGTACCGCCGTGGCAAAGCAAATGAGGGGGAGGTTCGGAAAAGTGACCCAAGTGGACACGGTCGAGGCGGATGTTCCTCCGTGAGTGTTCCATTTGGAAAGAGTGAAGTGGTGTTTGTCGATCTGCCCTGAGCTGTGGTACAGAGCTTTCCTGCCGACTGTGTCAGATGAGAGGTGTAGATGGGTGGAGTTGGGGTCGAGTGGAGCGACGATGTATCCCGAGGAAAGGTCCCAGGTGTCGACCAAAGTTTGGATCCACTGGATTTTTGGGCAGGTGGGGGTGAAATGTATGACCCAGGTACGGGGTAAGGTCTTGGATAGAGCCGAGATGTCTTTGTAAGAGAACTGCACGGAAATACTTCCTTCTCCAGACGGAGGGGGGGTATCGATTGATTGGAGCGTCACCTCAGAGAGAGGGGAGACAAGAGTGGTCGGTGCTCTGAGCTTGTCTGCGAAGACATGGTTCCTAAATGTTGATTGGAGGTTGAAGTCTTATACGCCAAGGACGACATGCCCGTCGGGATTAGAAGAAAGTTGGGGACCCGCGGGCCGGGAAGAGCGTGGGAGACTATCGGTAGCACAATGGCACCGGTAGTGCCAGACGACTAGGGGTCAGATGCCGATCCACCGAAGATGGGAGTGAAGTGCGACTGCCAGTGGGCGCTGGAACCATGACGCTCGCCACCCTCGACGAGAATGTCCTGTGAAGCTCCACTACAAGAGCCCGCAGTGGTGCCGCCGCTAGCACCCGCAACAGGGCCTCCAATGAATATGCCTACGGGGAGAGCGAACCCGTATGCGCCCGCCACAGGGCAGCCGATAACGTCGTCGGCAGGGAGAGAGGTCCCGTATGCGACCGAAAGCGGGGCTGCTCCAATAAAGCCAAGGAGGGATCCCACCGAGATGGGCACATGCACACCTGGGGAAGGCACAAGTGAGGGTGAGTGGGCGCATGTGAGACCGCACACAATACCCCAAGAGCGCCAGCAGCTCCGAAGTTAGGAGTACCACGCGAAGGTGTGGAGACGCCTCCCAGGGAGTGCGCATAGGCGAAGGCGCATGCACTGCCTTCTCCAAAAGCGCCACAGAGGGAGCCATCCGAGATGGGCGCATGCATTGCCGAGGGGAGCGCATGGGTGTGATGGTGGGCGCATAAGAGCTGCGCACACGAGACACCATATGCGCCTGCATCTCCACAAATTAGAGAGCCAGGCGAATTGGGGTATGAAATTTGAATCTGGGTTGACCGGTCAAGTGGCACGGACCCCGATAGGGGTTGATGGAGAGGGAAACCCGTGGGAGTAGGCACCCTGAGACTCCAAGATGACGATGGGGGAGAGGGTCACGCGATCGGAGATGGAATCGCCCAGACGGCAGTGGAGGGGTTGGCCGGCTCCCGGAGGCCAGAAGGCGGGAAGGAGGAAACTGCGAAAGAGAGGCTCTTTGGGTCGGCGACTGAGGGGGCCCAGCGGAGGAAGGCGGCTGGGGGAGCTGCCGGGCTGGGCATGTAGCTCCCCTTCCCGGAAATTTTGAAATATTCTATTTTTTTTACCTACTTTAATTAAAATGGTGATCTTAGATTTTATAAATAATTAGTTACTATATTGAATGGTTATATTAAATTGTTATAGTGTGATTTATATTTTAGGCGTATATAAATTATATATATATATATATATATATATATATACATGTATTAAGTATTAAATGGAAAAAAGAAATAGAAATAATAATAGAAAGAAATAGAATAAGATAAAGAAAAAAAATAAAACAAAACAAATGGGAGCCCGGCCCGGCCCAACCACCTCAACCCGGGCCGAGCTCTCAAGAGTTAACAAAAGACCAAATGAAAAGCAGCACCCAGCCTTTCCAAATAGGCCCGGGCCCTGCTGGCTTGGCTTAACCCCAAGTCCAGCACTGGATTTTTCCCATGCCCAAAAGACCCACCCGAGCCCCACAACTCTTTACATACACAGACTTATATCTACCCAAGCAATAGCAGAAACACCCTCATCCGAACCCTAGCAGCAACCCATATATTATTCTCCATCCTTTCATTGAAGGGGTAGCGGCGCCTTCTTCATCTTCCTCTTCCTCATCCCCATCCTCCTGCGACCACGACCTCTCAGCGCCCCGCGCTCATGTCGACTTCCATCACCATCGACTTGTCAACCTCCACCTTCGCCCGCTTCCGCTGATCGACCCGCATATACGCCTGCGCTAGACGACGTCGCATCATTCGAGACTCCGAACCACCTCCGCCAGCGACGCCAGAAACGTCGACTCGAACCGAATGCCGGCAGTCAATACGCGGCCCCTCCTGGTCGTCGCCCATTCTCGACTCCTCGCCGCGTTAGAAAATGAGCAACGACAGGAGTCGTGAACCACCAAGGTTGGGCTACGTGTCCAGCACCGACACATCCGTCGACCGTCGGCAACCTACAACGTACATCCCTGCGCCAGGCCTAGCACCACGTGTCGCTGCGATGACTACACCTACTACAATCCAGACCATCGCCTGTGAGGGAGGTTCCTCCGTGACCATCGAGCTCCTTCTCACTGCTTCGATCGTATATAATCAGATGGAGAACCAGGTAAATTACCACTATGCCTTTTCCTTATATATTATTGTATATATTTAGGTATTAAGGATGTGTGTTATAAACCTCTGTTGTAAACATGTGTACGTATATATGGGGTATATAAGTGCTATAAGTAAATAATATGTACGTATATTATATAATGGGATGGGTTGGGTATATACTTGGTGAGGAACTGACAGTATATAGGCCTATAGATATTAGCACATGTGCATATGCTCTATAATGATTATAACCATGAATTTAGATTTTTTTAACAACTAAAGCTAGATATATTATTTAGTTATAAGTTCAATATTTCAATATATATACATGAATCAGCATTATTATCTTGGGGTTTTAAATTCGTAAATTATGAGTTGGTTGTATATAAGAATATTTATTACTAGAAAGTTTCTTGAAACGAATATAATAAAAGAATATTTTCTTAGACTCTGAATTTTATTTTTATACAATTTCAACATGTTTACAAATCTTCCAATTATCTTGTGCACGTTTATCAGATCGAGACAAATTTTGCGCCAACAGGACCGTATTATTTTTCTGGTCCTGTATGCCAAGTTTGGTCCGATTCTGAGACCGTTGATAAAATCATCGTTTTGCGGGCCCCACGGTCCCACTCAACGAGCGATTTTGTGCACGGCCCGCCGGAATCCAACTTTGGACATACGGTTGGGTTCGTATCAAAAAACTGGATCCGTAGACATGTAGTTTGACGACTTTAGAGACCGTTGACTCTGGCACGTTTTTCGGTGCAAAGCGGGTCCAACGACGGACATCATTTTTGTCTGAAATTACCGTTTTGCCCCTGTGTCCAGAATTGGACTTAAGGACAGGCAATCCTAGCTAATTTGACTATTTTGAGAACGTTGGTACTATTTATTTCAGCATCCGGAGACTTCTACATGTGTTGACTGATTGTGGCTCATTGAGTGGTATAGTGTTATTGGTTTCTTCAGCTAAGGACCTCAGGCAAGTGCACTTTCTGATTGCTTTCCGATTCATAGTAGTTTTTTTATTTCATGTCTATACATATATCTTGCTACTTGTTGACACGTTCGTCACACGGAGTAGTCGGGAAGGGAAATATCTTAGTAGGCATGTGGACTACCCAAAAATATCCCATTATGTCTAATCTTGAATGCTAGCCGCTGCGCACGACACGTGCAGTGTGTCTTATTTACCTCCTAGCCGTTCACATGTCAAAACAGATATTTCACACCACCTAGATAGATGTCTTTTATTAGTTTTTCCTTGTTTATTTCTCTATCGTGCTATGTCATCAGTTTTCTTACTAGCTTTCATATTCCTTATGCTATTTCCATGTCTTGTTAATTCTATTGTATTTTGCATTGTCGTCGGTTTGTGTACTTGTTCCATTCCTGACTGGAAACCAACATTTTTCAGGTTTAGCCGCGATCACTCTTAGCACTGGGAGAACTTGGGTATGCTGAAGACGACCTAGAAATAGAAAAAGTTGTATCACTCTATTAATTGTAAAGTCTTGTATTTTCTTTAAATATAATTCTTGTAAATGTTATAATAAACTTAGAATTGTGAATGAGCAGTAAATATCATATTTTGAGCATTTATTCCTTACGGGCTTGACAGCGTTCTACCGCCGACTCTGCTGCGTAGGCTTGCTTGGACACGTCTCGTATCCGAAAAGCAGGTGCAGGTCGTGACAAGTTTTTGTGGTGGCCCATGCAGGTCAGTCTTCGCAAAAGACTGCGAACTCGTGATGGTACGTTAGTCATACTATTGCGAGCCTGCGCTCAAGAAATGCTCATTTACAAATAGGATTAAAATGATTAGGAGGACAACTAGGATAAGAGTCCCTTATTATTGACTGTTGGGTAGTTAAGGTTATTAGATAGGCCATGCAATTCAGATAGCTTGCTAAATTTTTATAGACACACTATTACTTTTGATATGACAATGTGATCCGATGTGGATATACCATTCACTTGGAAAGTTAGGCTTACCTATAATTAAGTTTTGATCTTGATAACCTGTTTAGTTTTCTTTTACTTTATTTAGATATAAATTTCATATCATGATTTAGAATTATCTATTTTAAATTCTCTTTTGCTGTAAGAATTTAGTTTATAATTTCTGATTCTGCAATTCGGGTGCGAATCTCGAGGTAGATTGCCTTGAGATTTTCCCTCAACCATAGAAATGCATATGAGATAAATACTAGAATGTTTGTATCTCTTTTGTCTTTAGTTTTTTTCTGCCATATTAACTCTTTTATTTTAAGTGTTGTGACTGATAGGACAGTTACCTATGCTTTTATTTTAGTCAACCTATTTGAATCTCTAGAGCCTCATAAATTTTTACGGTTAAAGGAATATTAGTTAACCCATAAAGTTTAGACAGCAGCGCACTGTCGTCAATTATTTTAGAGTGGAGAATGTGGGTTTACTACAGCCAGCAGCGCACTGGCGAGGCACAACCCACAGAAATGAAACCATTTTGAGGATCATAGGTTATAGAATATTACTAAAACTATGTCCTAGTGACCTCTTAGATCTTAGATACCCTTGTCTCAATACAGGTAGAGTGTCTGATAGCCTATCATATTTGAATCACGAACCAAGGGTTTGCCGTAGCCAGAGTATACGGGTGAGGCATAATTCTCGGTGAAATGATTTCAGATGTGATTACAAGTTTAGGATATTATAGAGAATAGAGACTGTCCTGTATGACCCTAAGATCCAAAACCAAGACTAGTGAAAGTTCTGCCAGTTGAATAGTGTGTCCCCCAACCTGGTCTTCCGTGGTCCTTGTGATCCATTGACGAGGTAATTGGCTGACACTAACAGGTTTACCTAGAATATAGAATTCGGAAGTCCATAACCCATTAGTCGACTAAGGCCAAATGGATAGAAGATAATAGGTTGACTGTATAGGCAAGAACACCAGGTAAGAATTTGATTTTTTTTTCTCAGAACCCAAACTACTTATTCCTCCCTTCAGAAATCTCGCATATTTATATGTTGACTCTTTTGACCAATTCTGTTATTATAGCCTAGTTTTGCAAGCTTACTCTTTTATCGAGCTTGATTCGAGACATATGTTTATTGGGGATGCCCGCTAACATATTATCTAATCAGAATCATTGTATTACGGTCTGATCAACCATGATGCATTTGGTTCGCTCTTTATTTAATTACCCTACGTGGACTGAGATATAGAGATATCCAGGATCTCATCCGCGACTGCTTCGACAATTTCCCTTGAATTATACCTTCGTCTTTGAATTGCAAAATTGTATTCAGTGACATCTCTCTTGAACTCTTTATTTTTTTTGTCTTTCACCGATTGGAAAGACGAAAGCTCGTAAATGATAGATAGATACCTAGTATCCCCATGACCATGATAGTTGTATACGCAAGTGTAGCTACCATCGGCCAGTCCTGTGACAGGAACCTTGCCACCATATCCTAGCCTCTAAGGTGGGTAGACGGTAAGTCTTCTAGAATCTTGAGATGTACAAGGATTACCGATTGATTAGAACAATTTTCTACTAGGATGAGGAACAGTGCCCATGGACTCCCACTTTCCATTTAGATCACCTTGTGTCCCCGACCGTGCCATTAATATTCGGAGCACGAGACTAGCTGTTACCATCCAACAAATTTCATATCCAAGATCTAGACAAGTCCACCTTCATCTAGGTATATCATGTCCCACTCAAACCCGTCCCCTTGTACTCTATTTTTATGGTACGACTTTCAGGATAAAAGGATTACCATAATGCCGATACACTTTCCAACCTCCATTAGAGCCTTGACCACGACCCCATTCCTACGACCCAATATATGGTTGCGAGCTACTCGAAGCCCACTATGCACCTGCCACTAGTGTACCATCCAATTGAGGCCTCATGTGCTACTTAAACACAAAAGTCACCGAAGGTGCATTTTTGGGCTTATGGACCTAGTTCACCAACCCGACTAGCCACTAGCTCAACTCCTTGGAAGGAATTCTATTCTAGGTTACTCTAACTAGTAGAAGCAATTTTATCATAAGGATCTTGACCAGTCCCTATAGATTGAAATCCAAAGGTTCATCTAACCAACGAGTGATATCCCATTCTCGTGTGTTTAAATAACCACGGAAAGATCACACTCTTGATTTCTCAAATTTCGGAACCTTGTTTGAATTAGGATTTCGAGAACGAGACTTCTGTATTGTACAGATTGCAGGCCACTCTAAGTAGCGTAGGGTTCTTCGAGGTAACAAGTGACTGGACTAGAGTAGCCCGATCTAGAGAATAAGACTATAAGTTCATATATACCCTTCTATCTGTATTATTGTATATGCTCTACCGCTCCTTAAACTTCATATTCGCCCTCGATTATTTTCCCTATCTCCCTGCCCTTCCTATTTCAGAGTGACAAATGATCGTGTTGTCTAGAATTCATCAGAGATTCTTAATTTATATTAGAATATTGCTTGATTTTGAATATTGGTTGTTTGATAGATATGTCGGGATTATAGATGTCATATGTCTTAGATATCTAAGGATAATGACTCTAGTGACTTGACGGAAGGTATAAATTTTTAGTAACATACCCTTGAGGGAGTAGCGTGACCAAAGGTGGGTAGAAGTCCTCAAGTATTCGAGGTTATAAAATATTTCTGTGAAATAAAATTTGAGAAGATTGTGGTAATAGTAGATTTACTCTTTGTATTTTTTTAAATTTTAGGCATGATTACGAATAAGAATTTCGAGGACAAAATTATTTTTTAGGTGGGTAGATTTGTAGCTCCCCTTCCCGAAAATTTTAAAATATTTTTTTTTTACCTACTTTAATTAAAATGGTGATCTTAGATTTTATAAATAATTAGTTACTATATTGAATGGTTATATTAAATTGTTATAGTGGGATTTATATTTTATGCGTATATAAATTATATATATATATATATATATATATATATATATATATATATATATATATATATATATATATATATATATATATATATACATGTATTAAGTATTAAATGGAAAAAAGAAATAGAAATAATAATAGAAAGAAATAGAATAAGATAAAGGAAAAAAAAACAAAACAAAACAAAAGGGAGCCCGGCCCGGCCCAGCCACCTCAACCCGGGCCGAGCTCTCAAGAGTTAACAAAAGACCAAATGAAAAGCAGCACCCAGCCTTTCAAAATAGGCCCGGGCCCTGCTGGCTTGGCTTAACCCCAAGTCCAGCACTGGATTTTTCCCATGCCCAAAAGACCCACCCGAGCCCCACAACTCTTTACATACACAGACTTATATCTACCCAAGCAATAGCAGAAACACCCTCATCCGAACCCTAGCAGCAACCTATATATTATTCTCCATCCTTTCATTGAAGGAGTAGCGGCGCCTTCTTCATCTTCCTCTTCCTCATCCCCATCCTCCTGCGACCACGACCTCTCAGCACCCCGCGCTCATGTCGGCTTCCATCACCATCGACTTGTCAACCTCCACCTCCGCCCGCTTCTGCTGATCGACCCGCATATGCGCCTGCGCTCGACGACGTCACATCATTCGAGACTCCGAATCACCTATGCCAGCGACGCCAGAAACGTCGACTCGAACCGAACGCCGGCAGTCAACACGCGGCCCCTCCTGGTCGTCGCCCATTCTCGACTCCTCGCCGCGTTAGAAAATGAGCAACGATAGGAGTCGTGAACCACCAAGGTTGGGCTACGTGTCCAGCACCGACACATTCGTCGACCGTCGACAACCTACAACTGTAGAAGCATGGAATTTCACAACCAGAAAGCCCATGCGCCAGGCATTATATGCGCCAGAACTCAGACAGCTAATCGAATAAGCCATAGACATTCGAAGAAGGACTTTTTATTTCATATATATAAAAGTCAATTACATGCCTAGAAAAGATGGTACAAAGGAGAATTTCTACAAAGGAAGGATCCTAGATCTACAGCCAACAGCCACCATGCGCCTTCCAGATAGGCGCAGCAACCACCATGCGCCTTTCAATAGGCACAGCAGTCACCATGCGCTGTCAGCCAGGCGCAGCAGATGTCATGCGCCTCCAGCCAGGCACATCCTACCATCTCTTCAACAGCTCAGTTATGTGCATCCAGCTCAGTTATGTGCATCCCTTCAGCAGCTCAGTTATGTGCCGCTCTTCCAGCCAGGCTCGCCTGATAAGTGCTTCGCCAAGCAAAGCATTTAATCCTCTGGCTGGAACCAAGGAAGAGAAGAGCACCGCAAATACTGTGGCCAGGGGAGGCTTCGAAAGAGCCTCCAAAGACCAAGGAAGACCGTGATCGAAATCATGGCACAAGGAGCTTTCAACACATTCAAAGTGGGCGGCGCCCACTTTGAAGGAAGAGAGAGCCTAGCACTGCCATTCCGATCTACGGCTCTTCCGGAATAACGGAGACGAGGCCCGAACATCCTTATCTTTGGATGCAACAGGCACCTTCCGCCTGCCTCAGAAGCCCTCGACTCCATCTTTTGGATGTAACAGTCACCTTCAAGAGCATCGAAGACAACACGACGTCTCATCTTCACCCTCGGGAGCACTTCGTCAACAGAATGCACCCACATATCCAAGTTCATGTTGGAAGTACGTGAGGGAATGAAGAGCAAACCTTCTCTCCATGCCACTATTTTAGGTCGGGCAAATCAAACCCACGCGCCAAGTGGATGACTCTCCGAATTCTGTGCAATGAATTTGCATTAAATGGATGAACCGGACGCCTCGAATTTAGCCAAACGGCTATTTATAGCACTCGAGGAGCGAGACAGCCGCGTCATTAAAGGACATGTCGGATGCGCCAGCCAAACAGCGTATCACACGGATGCGCCCTCCTGCATCAGGCGCATCACACAGACGTGCCCTACAGTACTCGGCGCATCACAGAGGATGCGCCCTCACATCTCTATGCCAAGTGGAATACCAACCAATGTGCCCACTCAGCTGTCCATCGAACGTCACAAACATTAAATGCTGAACTGACACCAGAGTTGGCAGCACGCTTCCCAAAGTCTGAACAGTTGACAGCTTTTTCAGAGAACGAAGCGTCGGCAACGTCAGCATCATCATGACTCTATCCCGACGGCTACTGCCACGTGGCCACCCGCATGCGCCTCTACGGCCATGCGTCCAAACCAGCATGCGCCTCAGACCCTTCACTGATCCCTAAAGACAGAAGAAGAGTCTCCAGTTGAAGCTTTGTATGTGCCTCAAAAGCCATGCACCCCAGACTGATCTCTGATCCCGAAAGACAGAAGAAAAGTCACCTGCATGCGCCTCAAAAGCCATGCGCCCTAAATGGTTTGTAACTCCTAAAGGTTATGAGCCGCATCCTCCTCCTGTGCCCAGATCCAAGGCGCAGCTCACCAGATCACTGCCCCCCCCAAATCCGAGATCTTCGAGCCATGGGTCGATGACACGTGTCCTTTGACTCAACTCGTCCAAGATTTCAGCGACAGAAAGATCTTCTCCTCTGCTATGTGCCGGCTCACAAAAGCAGTATGAAGAGTTCTTCCCCTCAATCAGGGCGCATCATCTACGTGCCCCCATCAGTAACTTCCACATGGCGTCCCCACACACCGGCGCACCCTACATGCGCACATGAGCAGCCAGCCTGCAAAACTATAAATAGAAGGATCTTCTCCTTCACACAGACAGAGAATCCAAAACGAACATACAAGGAATCATCAAAGAGGCAGATACAGACACTCAACGTCTTCCTCCTCTCAACAAGCTCCAGCACCCAGAGCAATCCACGCCTTCACAGAACCGATAACCGTCGTCAGCCGGTCAACGGAGTCAACGCATTACCACTCGCTCCATTGGCACTAAGGACCCAGCTTAAACAAAAGTGTTCTCCTAGGACTACATCTAAGTCCTACATTGTAACACTGTTCTGTTTGTATTAAAGTTTTCAATCAAACAATTTTAATGGCAAACAAGCTGGCGACTCTGCTGGGGACTTCTTTCTCCTCTTCCGAGAAAGTCGTGTCACAGGCCGACGACGTGAAGGTGGGCTCCTCCCACAAGACGCTGGTCGTGCGCCTCAATCAACAGGCGTACGAGGAGTTCATTTCTGAAGGAAGTGCGAGTCCTTCGAAGCGGCTACCAAAGCCGAAGAAGATCCGTACGGCCTGGGTGCGCAAAGTCGACGCCTCGGGCACCACCACTGAAGGGGATGCAGCAATCCAGCCTTCCCTTCCTGCTGACGTTCTCAGCAACCAAAGTGCGCCCGCCGATGCAGCGTATCTCTTGGGGAAGCGTGCGGCCGACCACGTTCCCCAGCTATCTCCCTCTCAGGCGAGAAAGATACGTCGACGGAGCAGGGGCGCAGCCAATGCCCCGCGCATCACCTCTGATGCGCCACAAAAAGCCTCTGTCTTTGACAGACTCACTCGCTGTAATGGCGAGGAGAATTTGGATACTGAGTACTATACGCCCCAACGGGCTGGTACAAAGAAATCCAAGGCGGCACGGGCCATGCGCCACAAACGTGCTATGCCAGCAGCCGGCCAGAGGCACGCGCTCGTCATCACGCGCGCTGTCCATGGCAAGCTGTACAAGGTTGACTCAAGTGCTTCTGCACCAACAACGAGTCGATCTTCAAAGCCCTCATCTCGCTTGGGCGCATCTACTGCGTGCACAACCAAGTCGAGAGAGGCAAACTCAGTGGTCTTGAACTCCCGCGCCTCCTCTGGTTGTACGTTTGAGGTCCGTTCAAGTCACTTCAAATGTTGTGGTTCCCCCACTACTGATCGTGATGCCTGCTTGGTATTAGATCAGGGGGCACAGCAATCACCTGACCACCCTGGCGTTTGGCCTTGCCATACGTCTGAAGGGGGTGTGAAGGCACCACTCTCCTCCAACGACCTGCGCAACGTGATCACTCACAAGCGCCGGTCAGGAGAGTCGACCAACAAGCACAATGCGCCTCTTACGGGGCATACTTGTGCGGTGGTCACCATCAACTGCTGTTGCAAGGCGGCAGCTCCACCAAGACAGTCGGTCTTCCAACGACTACAATCATCGACACCTCTCCGATGTCGCCTTGGGACGAAGGTGTCAGCTGAAGAGGAGCCAAAGGTCGCTTCATGTAACGTGGTCTCCAACTCCTTATCAATCCGGAAGACGACTGCCAATTCTTCGTCTTCATCCAAAAGCCAGCCGAGGAAAACCAAGGCAGCTGTCTCGACCTCTGGAGTGTTTGAAGGCACTCGGTCGAGGAAGAAGTCCTTGGAGGAAGCTGGGGGTAGCCAGACCCTTGTTGAGCCTCCTTCCGAAGACGAAGATGTCCAAAGCACAGCTGCGGCGGATCTTCATCATCAAAGCGAGATTACTCTCCCTGAAGCCCCTCAAAATAAGGATGTCCTCCAGGACACTGTCGGGGGTAGTTCTAGAAACGAAGAGGTCCTTCAAGACGGAGCTGAGGGCAAGCAGACGCTTGCAGATGCACCTATCGAAGATGAACTCCAGAATGCGGCTCGGGGTGGCCAAACACCAGGAGAAGTAACTCCCCCGCATGAGAGTGAGGCCGAAAGCGAAGCCTCAACCCATCCATCCACTCCTGGCCGTGTCAGGACAGTGTACATGGCTGGGGATGATGTCGAGTCTGATGCACCGTCACAGGACGTAGTCCAGCGCATAGACTCATTAGAGGGAGGTCTCAAAACCCTCTCTGCCTCTATGCAAGCACTGACTCAAGCAGTGTTTGAGATGCGGTCGGCCTTGATCAGGACACCTTCAATTGGTCCTGACCCAGGAGCTAATGGGGAGTCGAGTGTGCCCCTCCAACGGGCGCCCTCGGATACAGAAGCACCTCGAACCTCGGAGCCCTCAAACGCTTCAATCCAGATGGTACCTCCTTCTCCGACTCCTAGCTCTACAGAGGATGTGGTCAAAATGATCAAAGACCTACGGGAGCGCTTCGAGTCCAAGAACAGGCAAGAAGAACGCCAGAAGATGGGCATTCCCCAGCCTTATCCCCTCGAGTGGAACAAGGTGGTTTATCCCCCAAAGTATAAGCCGCAAATACTCACCCCATACGACGGGAAGGACTCTCCGCGATGGTACCTGACGTACTTCCAGTCGCAGACAGGGCATCTTCCGAAGGAGGATGCGCTCCTCACCAGCATCTTCGTCGGGGCCCTGAAAGGAGTGGCGTATGACTGGTACTGCAGCCTCCCCGACAATTCCATATCGTCCTTCGACGACCTGACACGCCTCTTCCTCGACCGCTTCTACGACGGCGGGAAGGACATGACGATGGCGTCTCTCATAGAGATACGTCAGAAGGAGAAGGAAACGGTTCGGACGTTCATTGAACGCTTCCGACAGGCCTGCTTCAGGTTACCTCCAGGCATGCCAGAACATGCGCTCCTCTCCGCTTGCAGCATGAACATGTTGCCTGCAGTAAAGCTCTGGCTCAACTCTACTCCCCCTCCTGACTGGAGCTCCCTGATCATCGAAAATGAAGCTGCAGAAAAGAAGGCGGCCAATGTACGTCTTCTGGGTGTCAGCTTTCCCGCCTTTGACGATAAGGGGAAAAAGTCCGCAGCTAACAGCTCCGGACGAGAAGCAAAGGGGAAACAGGCATTAACTGTTAATGCCTCAAAAGGCGCATCTGCGCCTACTCAGAAGCCTCCACTGGCACCAAGACCCAAGGAGGTTTATTCATTCAATGATGACGACACCCTGCAACTTTTTGAGATACTGAAGCAGGGTGACAAGATCAAGCTACCGGACCCAAAGCGGCCCGATGAAGTTGGGAAAGTGGACAACCCAAGGTACTGTCACTACCATCGGTTTGTCGGACATCCGACCAAGGACTGATACGTCCTCAAGAATTACATCCAGCGCATGATCAATGCGGATGTAATCTCCGTCGACTATGAAGAGAAGACGGTGTCGGCCAATCTGGTTTCGCTTCAGTTCGGCACCTTGCCGCCAACTACCACACAAGATGGCGTCGTCCCCATCCCTAAAGCAACAATAGAGGTGGTAAACTTACCACCTACTCGTGACAATGTGAGTGGACTCACCCCGCTCACCACATCTCGAAGAGAGGTCCTCTGGGTTCACCCCGACCTCGTCTCCGAGGTGACTCAATCGGAGGTACGCCCTACCTCCAAATCAAAAGGCAGGAAGATCAAGTCTTGCCGCACAGTCTCTTCTTCAACAGAAGAGGCACTTCCAGTGCAAACACGTGCACAACAGAGCTCCTAATCCGGCGAAGCTGCCGCCGAGGTGGTGCCTCCTAGCACCATCCCTGAGGAGGGTCCATCTAAGCCCTCAGCAGCCAATAAGCAGAAGCAGGTGGAGGCCCGTTTTGACAGACCTCTACGAAAGGAGAATGCTTCGGGGCTGTCCAAGCCTCACAACTTTGACATTCTGGCACAATTAGCCAGTACACCTGCGCACCTGTCTTTGTTCGAGCTCCTGCATCTTTCTAAAGATTTCCGAGAAGCTCTCTGCGAAGCTCTGAAGGACGCTGAATCCTTTCTCAGTCAGGTCAAGCAGCCTGAAGACCTCCTAACTACTTGTGCGCACTGTCATTGTGCGGATGAAGTTATCCCAAACATAACCTTCACCCAACAAGACAAGCTGCTCAAGCATCACCGACATAACCGATCGCTGTATTATACAGGGTACATTGGCTCGGTCAAGGTGAGCCGGATTCAGATCGATCCTGGGTCTTCCCTAAGCATCATTCCGAAGGCGCTGCTATCAAAGCTGGGGATCCCGATGTATCCGCTGGCGCCCTCCAATACAACCATCAGTGGCTTCAACGCTAGCAAGAGCGAGCCATTGGGCAAGATCCGACTGAAGTGTCACATTGGCAGCCTCAAAACTGAGGTGACTTATTATGTAGTAGATGCCGAGGTCAACTACAACATCCTGCTCGATCGACCATGGCTGCATGAGTACATGGTGGTGCCCTCCACGCTCCACCAGTGCATGAAGTATGTATCCACCAATGGCGTCATCCGGACGGAGTTTACAGACATCGATCCTTTCAAAGGGATTGAAGCCTACTTTACCGATTCCGACTTGTACAAACCCATTGACGAGGAGGAAGCCAACGACGCTGATGATGAGGCAGAGACGGCAACAGAGCCGGACATGGAGCCTGAGACGACTCCCGACGCCCCCTTGAAAATCTGACTGAAGGGGAAACCACCCCAGAAGGCGCCTCCAATGAGCATCAAGCTATCAGGGAAAGCGCCGGCTCGCGAAGCACCCCTGAAGATACGCCTCAAGGGAAAGCCACCTCAAACATCGGCTCCCCTGGTGGCAAAATTACAAGGGAAAGCACCACCCACCGGAGGCGTAGCCGAGGCGCCTCTCAAGGTGCGTCTCAAGGGCAAGCCGCCGCAGTCATCCAAGGTGTCAGAGAAGGCTCATATAACCCTCTCGGACCCCAAAGCTGTGTTGGACTCTCCTAGTCCGCCCCCAGTTCTTACAGACGAGGAGCTTGGTGATTACATCTCGGCTGACGTAGAGGCACCCTCCTTTGACAATGTAATCCCACGGGATAAGATCTCGTATTTTATCAATAATAGAGTGTCTTTTAATTATTCTTGTCTTCCACACTGGAATGCCATGTATACATTAGACAACGCTCTACGGTCGTTGCAAACACAAATAACGACCGTCCACCATAATCGAATAGTCCCGTCTCAAGGAGTCTTCATAGTCCCTCCACGAAGCCGAGACCAAGGCACCATCATCTCGGGCAAAGTCGAGCGTCATCGGGACCTCCCGTCAATCGAGCCCGAACCTGATACCGGCAGAGTACAAGTCTATCGGTACACGGATGCGGCAAAGCACATCATCCAAAAGATGGGCTACGACCTGAAAAGCAACAAAGGCTTAAACTACGGCAAGGGTCGGCATCTCCCTGTCCGGCTTTCGATGCCCAATGGAAAGCCACAGGACTATTATAATCGGACTGGACGAGGGTTAGGCTATGTCACGCCGCCATCAACCCCAGAGAGTTCAGATGCAGAAGACATAGAACATTCCCATTCGTCCGAAGCATCGACTTGGGATTCCGATACCAGTATCGGATCAGTCTTCAGGAAAGTGCTGTCAGCTAACATGACGTCAGCACAACCTCAAAAAGGTGAAGGCGAAGACCAAGCGCCAGAACCCTTCGAAGAAGAACCCTGGGCCCAACGCCTAGGTGAACAATGGGAATCTCGTTTTGAGCTTCGTGAACCTCCCACCGAAGACGAAGTCGAGCAGATCGACCTCGGGGAGGGGTCTTCTTCCAAACCCATCTTCATTAGTAAAAGCCTGGAAGGAGAAGATCGAGAATCTTTAATCCAACTGGCTAAAGAGTATATCGACGTCTTCGTTTGGAGCTATGAAGACATGTCGGGACTCGATCCACAGATCGCAATGCATAGGTTGAACATCTTACCTGATGCCAAACCTATCAAACAACAGCAGCGACACTTCCGTCCGGACATCATGAATGCCATCGATCAGGAGGTTGATAAACTCTTGACTAGCGGCTTCATCCGTGAGGAACAACACCCGGATTGGGTAGCCAACATCGTTCCTGTCACCAAGAAGAACGGGAAGATACGAGTCTGTATCGACTTCAGGGATCTCAACTCTGCTTGCCCGAAGGACGAATTCTCGCTTCCAATCACTGATGTGATGATCGACAACACATGTGGCTTTGAGCGCATGTCCTTCATGGATGGGTATTCAGGCTACAATCAAATCAAGATGTTCCCCGATGACGCAAAACACACGTCATTCAGGACTCCAAAGGGTGTTTTCTGCTACACAGTAATGCCCTTCGGCTTGAAGAACGTCGGTGCGACATACCAGCGAGCTATGAGCACCATCTTTCGTCAACATCTTCGCAAGACAGTCGAATGCTATGTTGACGACATCGCAGTCAAGAGCTGCCTCAAAAGAGATCACCTACAGGACCTGAAGACGGTCTTCGATCTCATGCGGGCGCATCAACTCAAAATGAACCCCGCTAAATCCTTTCTGGGGGTTTCTAGCGGCAAATTCTTGGGCTTCGTCATCACAGCGAAAGGCATTCATGTTGATCCTGAGAAGACCAAAGCCATCCTCAACATGGACCCTCCGAAGAACCTTCAAAAACTTTGTGGCCTACAGGGACGTCTGGCATATATCCGGAGGTTCATAGCAAACCTTTCCGGTAAGTGTCAACCCTTCACTCAGCTCATGAAGAAGGGAGTCTCTTATGTCTGGACAGAGGAGTGCCAGAAGGCTTTCGACGACATCAAAGCCTACTTGACGAGCCCACCAGTCCAGGTAGCGCCAGTCACCGGTAAACCATTTCTCCTCTACGTTCGTGCCATGGATCATTCTCTTGGCGCTCTGCTGGCTCAAAATAGCGATACAGGCTACGAGCAAGCAATCTACTACCTCAGTCGAACACTCATCGGGGCCGAACACCGGTACAACCCCGTCGAAAAGGAGTGCTTGGCTTTGGTGTTTGCCATCCAGAAGACTCGTCATTATGTCTCGGGTCAGACAATTCATGTCATTTCCCGAGTCAATCCGCTCAGAGTCCTCATGACGAAGCCAGGATCATTGAACTCCCGGCTGGCTACATGGGCGATCTTGCTAACACCGTACAACATGGTGTTTGTGCCTAAAAAAGCTGTTAAGGGTCAAGCTCTGGCCGACTTTTTAGCTGCACACCCCATCCCAGAATCCTCAAAACTCTATGAAGATATCCCAGATGAGGTCCAAGAATCCAACGTCACCGAAGGAAGCTCCGTTTGGCAGATGTTCTTCGACGGCGCTTCGAGAACAGGCCCCAAAGGCCAAATCATTGCAGGAGTGGGGGTAGTCTTAGTCTCCCCCGATCAGCTGGTCATCCAACGTGCGTACTCTCTTTCGAAACCGTGCTCCAACAACGTTGTCGAGTACAACGCACTCGTCATGGGACTCCAGCTCGCACAACAGCTGGGGGTCGACCATCTGGAAGCTTACGGCGACTCAAAACTCGTCGTAAACCAAGTTCGGGGACAATACGAAGTTCGCCATAAAGATTTAATCCCTTATCATGAAGTCGCGTTGAACATCATTTCAACCTTCACCGGGTTCTTCATTGAACATGTCCCCCGTTTACAAAACTTGGAGGCCGATGCTCTGGCCGGCCTCGCAGCCTCATTAGCAGCGCCCTTTGGGACTCAATACTATATCACGGTAACAGGACGAGATCTGATTTGTCCCAGAAACAACCTGTGCTTGCAAGTGGCTCACGCCATGTCGACAAACACTGGTGTTAATGTCCGAGACTGGAGGTTCCCGTTCATCGACTTCGCTGTCTACGGAATCCTTCCAGAGGACCCGAAGGAAGTCGTCTCAGTCAGGAGACGCTCTCTTCGATTCTACTACGATACGGCTACCAAAACGCTGTACCGACGCTCCTTCGATGGGCTCCTCCTTTGATGCCTGTCCGACGAAGAAGCAGCCGAAGCTCTTCAAGAAGCTCATGACGGAACTTGTGGAGCTCATCAACCCGGTCCTAAGTTGCAAGATCGACTGCGACGTATGGGCTACTACTGGCCAACCATGGTTGTCGATGCTGTCGAATATGCCAAGAAGTGCCACGCGTGCCAACTTCATGCAGACTTCATACATACACCATCGGAGCCGCTACATCCTACAGTCGCCTCCTGGCCCTTCGAAGCCTGGGGCATGGACATTATAGGGCCAATCACCCCTCCTTCATCGAGAGGACACCGTTTCATCCTGGCCATCACCGACTACTTCTCCAAATGGGCGAAAGCAGTTCCACTAGCAGAAGTAAAAAGCTCCAGGGTGGTCAGCTTTATCAAACACCATGTCATTTACCGTTTTGGGGTACCCCGGCGGATCATCCATGACAATGGTCCTCAGTTTATCAGCCACATTGTCAGCAGGTTCTGTGACAAGAATCGCATTCAGAACGTGGCCTCAACCGCCTATAATCCGGCAGCAAACGGATTAGCTGAGGCATTCAACAAAACTATCGTTAGGCTGCTCAAAAAGGTCGTGTCATCCAACAAACGCGACTGGGACGAAAAGCTTGGCGAATGCCTTTGGGCCTACCGCACAACGGTACGGACCCCAACAGGCAACACTCCATTCTCCCTGGTCTACGGGAGCGAAGCAGTACTGCCTCTTGAGATACAGATACCTTCGCTCCGCGTAGCAATCACAAACGAACTCACAGAAGAGGACAATCAACGTCGTCGTCTGCGGGAACTGGAGGCACTTGACGAAAAGCGTCTCTTAGCTCAACAACGCATCGAGCTCTACCAAGCCCGTATATCACAGACTTTCAACAGAAAGGTCAAAAAGAGGACTTTCCAAGTTGGCGACCTGGTTTTAGCAGTCAGAAGACCAATGGTGTTGACCCACAAGACACCAGGAAAGTTCGAGCCCAAGTGGGAAGGACCTTTCATCATAGAGACGGTATACTCAAACGGTGCTTACCGCCTCGCCAAACCCAATGGGGACTTGTTCATGATGCCCATCAACGGCAAGTTCCTAAAGAAGTACTATTTTTGACATCCTCCAGACATGTACTTCCCCAAACAACCTCTTTTCACAAACTCATACGCCTCCGGAACCCAGCTGTTCCGTGGCATCTTCCAGTAGAAAGATAACCACGTCCATATTACCTCTGAGTTGTCTCTCTACACCCTACAAAGCAGAATCTTACACTTCGTAAGCCTACGCTACCCTTCATATTTACCACGTCCACATTACCTCTGAGTAAACATCTTGTACAAACAACTCCTACGTTATTGTACATTGATCGCAGAACTTCTACGTCCATATAACCTCTGAGTTGTTCAGCGTATCCCCCAAGATCATTCCTACCACGTCCATAATACCTCTGAGTAGGGAGATTCTATCATTTCGAACCCAATGATTGCCATGTCCACATCACCTCTGAGCAAACATAATGGTTCCTTCAAACTTATTATCTGTACCTGAAAACCAAGGTGCGCAAAAGATAATAGGTCCACACAAATCATCAAGTTCATGACAACAAAGATGAACACATAAAAAAAAAGGTTGTAGACTTCTTTATTCTTCTGAAAGAAGGAGTACAAGAAACTACATCATCCCCCAGTAAGGGTTGCAAAAGAACGCAAAAGAAAAAGGAAAAAAGCTATGGTCCCTGAATCTCCCCAGGATGGGCTGAGAGCTCCCTGACTCGAAGCTTTAAGTCGACTGCGCGGGCCTCCATCGTCTCCAGGACTCGTCGCTCTGCTTCTTTGCGCATCAATTCAACGGCCCCAGCGGAAGTATCACTTGCATACTTCTCATCAAGCTGTTGTCGTTGCTGCGCCAAGGCAAGAGTCCGCTGAGTAAAGGTCACCTCATCCTTCTTAAATGCTGCATGTTCAGCCCGGACACACTCGACCTCTAACTGGAGTCGGGCCCGTTGGTCTTCAAGGCGGCGCATCTGAGTGTCGATATCCGCGATATTAGCTTCCAATGCAGCTCGAGTTTCTACCGTCGTCTTCATGGACCAAGACAACTGCTCTACCGCAGCCTCAGTCTCAGCCACCTCGTGCTCCCAAACGCCCACGGTGGCCTGGTATGAAGACTCGATCTCGGCGATCAGCTTCCCCTTCTCTGCCTCTATCAGGACAGAAAGGTCGTTTCGCTGGATGCGTTGAAGTTCCGCGAGCCGCTCATCCAGCTCAATCACCGAAGCCTCCAGAATTTCGGCCATATGGTCGTGGCCTTGGTGAATACGAATCAGCTCGATGCAGGGCATTGCCAGAGCTTTTGCCGTCGCAAAACTCCCATTGGCATTCATCACAGCAGATACACCCTTCTGCAGCATTTTGTATACCCCCTCGACGAGGAATTTCACATACTCGTCTGCATCCGCCAGGACCTGCGGCGTCATCGCGGGAGTTGGAGGAGGTACTACAGTTTGCGGACCGAAAGAAGATCCGCCAACTTCAACCAGCGAGGCTTGAACCTCGGCATCAATGGGCTCTTCATCAACAGGGGCTGGACTTCCAGCCCGAGGAGCCGAAGCAACAGAAGGAGCTAGCACAGGCGTCGAGATGGTCCCCCAAGTAGAAGGAGCTACAGAGGGTTCTACAACCCTTACCCTTCTCAAGCCCGGAGGAACCTCCGACGTCAACAGCCACCTCTTCTATCCCCAACGTCCTCTCAACGGTTGGCACCTCCCTTGGCAGAATAAGGAGATTGTCACTTGTCTCTTGACCCGTCGCAGCGGTCTTGACTGGCAGACAGGTCTCATCATCAAGTCCCTCAACAGGGATAGAATCTGTCGCTACCTCCTGAGTGGTAGCCGCCTCAACTTCCACGGTTGAAGCTAGGGTAGGACTCGACAATGATGCAACCGACCTCCCCTCATCATGATAGAGAGGGGATTCAATCCTCTCCTCTATCTCAACCATATCTGCTGTCCCCGCAGCAGATTCTTGCGAGACCGGAGGAACGTCATCGGAAGGCGACGAACTCCAGTCCACTTCATCATCAGGATACCTCGAGTCCGCAGGACCCTCAGCATCCAAGGCCTCCACGGCAGACGGTGCTCTCCCAGAAGTTGTTGCGACCTCGAAATCGGGAGATATTAAAACCTCCGCAGGAACATCTTCGGGACCTTCCTCCACGGGAGACATTAGCATCGGAGGAATGCGCTCATCAGAAGAGCCTGCCACCTCCTTCGGTTTACTAGCGCTCGATTTTGAAACACGGGACTTCTTCTTCAATCCCTACGAGAAGAAGAGCATAAGTCGCCACAATGACAAAAAAAAAAATTGGAATTATGAAATATTCCTTACTTCAACAGGGATTGATCCTGCTGGCATTATAGGTGGCACTTCCGTAACCTTCGGGGTCGGCGCCCGTCTCGACCTTTTCGGTACAGAAGAACCAGCTTCTGTGTCAGCACGCCTTTTTTCCGACAGATGGGTCTCCCACTGGTACTGCAGCAACAGCCCGATACCCCGCCAACTCTGGTGGACGATATGATCGGGCTTCCATCAACATATTCGCTGTCGCCTCCAGCTGGGTTCCAATAATGAAACTAGTCTCCCTGTCGTAACCAGGAGACATAGCAGTCATAGTACAATACAGCTTGGCGACCGGATATAGGATCGGCGGCCGAGGATTGCGAACTGGCGTGGTGAACTTAACGCTAGTGCATCCAGCGTTATAATATTGTCAGCCCCGGGCTCCATCCAACAAACTCTCGATGAAGCCTAAACTACTACTGAGATTCCGCAACATTAACTGGGTATAGCCAAACTGACGAGCAAATCGGCTTGGCAGATAAGGCTCCAGATAACACCTATTCTGGTTGCGGTAGACCAGGTGAGAAGGCCGGATACTCTGCAACCAACGAAAACTCCATTTCGACAGAGTGACCGCGTCTTTGCCAGAGTCAACTAAATCTTGGTCGGCCTCGAAATCTTTGAAGATCGGGCCAACCTTGACAATCTCCCACCCCTGAAGGTAGGACAAGACTCTCCTGCAAACGGGGACGCCAGTGTAAGACCACTTCCTCTTATAGAAGCGGCGAATGAAGGTATCTCCTTCGACATGGTCCTCCTCCGGACCGGGACTCATCACGTTCGGATGATGCAAGATCAGCCACCCCATAAGATAATGGAAGGGCAGCTCGGCCCGGGGAAAGTTATCATTATTACCTCTCTCGTGGATCACATCATCGGCAAAGGACCTCAAACCGCGCAACAGGTTGCACACCATCGCGGGGAGGAGAGCCAACGGTTGGCCACAGGCCAACTTCACCGCAGGCAAAATAAGATTCCGATGTACCCTCTCGACAGCACCGGATCCACCTGCAAATACGCAATCCCGGAGCCGTATCATCAAGTAGGACATCAACACTGCCTTGGATGACATCCGGTGCCCGCAGTGCCAGAAACAGCTGTACGTAGCCTTACCGCCCTCATTAGAGTGTGGGGTCCTTTCGTCCAGCCGGCTTATTTCAGAACTCACTTTCGCGGGCTTCAATCCCTGCGGAGTCGCAAATCGAATCTTCGAAGGATCCGTTAAGTCCTGCCTGAAGACGTAGTCCCTCCAAGCAGTCACATGAGGCTGGGTCTTGCCCTTGTCCCTCCGGTGTATCAGATAATGATGGCTTGTCACCTCTTTGAAAACAGCCATCATCTCCGTATCCTTATCCTCCAGAACTTGGATCTCTTCATTTGATGGAAAATATTCCTCGTACGGTTCCGAGCCCCAAGGAAGCTTGGACACTTCGTACATCTCATGAAGGGCCAATCCCAACTCCTCCACCGGAGTAAAGAAGCTACCAGTCTGGGCATTGAAAAGCTCCAAGAGCGCAAGGAACATAGGCTTATTGAGGTCCACGCCTGCCTGCGTGGCCCGAATGGCGGCTGTCAGCCCGATCTCTTTAAGCTCAACCTCGAACCTTGAAAGCACCCAAGTGGTCAACTCGTCCCACTTCGGGATGTAGTGAGACCAGCCTTCGACTCTGAAGCTACCTGTCGGATACATCACCTTTGATGTTAGCATCCGATTTACAAAGATCGGGGCACTGAAGGGAAACGTGTCGTTTGGGACCTCACTGTAGATGCTTCCAGGACGCAAGGCTCGGTAACTGAAAGAAGAATCGGCCCGTGAAGCGGTCAAAGTATCTCGCTGGTTCGAGGAGGCGTCAATTGAGAGGGTACCTCCCAAGGCCCTCCTTGAGAGGGAGTAAGTTCCCAACCCATCCTTCTCTTCGAAGCTAGACGATAAAAAGCCGTCAGCGACAACTGGCGGTCAACCTGCCGCATGTACAAAACCATGTCTTTGGCAGAAAAGAACCAGTCTTCTCTAATCCTCAGTATCTTCGCTTCGGAAGAGACTAGTCGGTCGCCAAACAAAAAGGCAGGTTTTAAGAAAGTTACACTCTCGGATTCAGCAGACTTCAGTTTACCACTCTCCATCATACTCTGGAGGAAAAGAGGCAACTGGGTCTGGATTTGTAGCATTCTCTCACGAGGTTGGTCCTGTAAGATAGCATCCTTCGCAGGATTGATCACCACCTCGTCAAAATTAACTCCCATCTGACAAAGAGAAGCGTCCAGAAGGACCTCATTCAACAAAGGGATCGTCATCGACACTGATACAACAAAGATGGAAGTCAGGCAAAAAGAAAATATCAAATAGCTTCGGCGCATCATCAGGGCGTAAGCCCATGCGCGCTAGCATCAGAGCTTCGGTGCATCATCAGGGCGTAAGCCCATGCGCATCAGCTTGCTTCGGCGCATTATCAGGGCGTAAGCCCATGCGCGTCAGCATTGGAGCTTCGGCGCATTCAGAGCATGAGCTCATGCGTGTCAGCGAAGGCTTCGGCGCATCATCAGGATACAAAACCCATGCGCGTCAGCCATTAAACCTCGGTACATGATAAAGGTGTAAACCTATGCACGTCGGCGGGGTAGAACCTCGGCGTATCATCAGGACAAAAGTCCATATGCGTCGGCAAATCTGAGTTAGGGCACAGTCTGGCCCAAAATCTTATGTGAAGGAGATGAACCCACCCGTCACCTCAGGACGAACGTCGGCCGGAGTTGCAGGGGTGATAGGTGCATCCTCACCAACGAACTCCTTCGCTTTCTCCTTCCCCTTGTCGGCGCCACCGCGAGGAGTCTTGGGAGCCATTCTCTCAAAGAATAAAAAGTTAGGGTTTTGAAGAAAAACTCTAAAGAAGGCACAGAGCAGATGAACTCTCTCTCTCTCTCCAACCCTTACCTATTTATAGGGCTTGGTCGCACGCGTGAACCGATGACGTGTAATCTCAGCCGTCGCTTCGGGTTCCGTGAGGTGATAACAACAAATACAACTAAAAGATCATCATTAATCTTTTGGGTTACCAAGGCGTCATCATCATCAACTGAAAGGAGCATGCGCCCGAACAAGCATGCGCCCAAAAATCATGCGCCCTGACCTCCATGCTTCTTATTTAAAGTATTCCAAAACTTATTCAAAAGTTTTGAAAACTTTGAAGGGGGTCTTGTAGAAGCATGGAATTTCACAACCAGAAAGCCCATGCGCCAGGCATTATATGCGCCAGAACTCAGACAGCTAATCGAATAAGCCATAGACATTCGAAGAAGGACTTTTTATTTCATATATATAAAAGTCTATTACATGCCTAGAAAAGATGGTACAAAGGAGAATTTCTACAAAGGAAGGATCCTAGATCTACAGCCAACAGCCACCATGCGCCTTTCAGATAGGCGCAGCAACCACCATGCGCCTTTCGATAGGCGCAGCAGTCACCATGCGCTGTCAGCCAGGCGCAGCAGATGTCATGCACCTCCAGCTAGGCGCATCCTACCATCTCTTCAGCAGCTCAGTTATGTGCATCCAGCTCAGTTATGTGCATCCCTTCAGCAGCTCAGTTATGTGCCGCTCTTCCAGCCAGGCTCGCCTGATAAGTGCTTCGCCAAGCAAAGCATTTAACCCTCTGGCTGGAACCAAGGAAGAGAAGAGCACCGCAAATGCTGTGGCCAGGGGAGGCTTCGAAAGAGCCTCCAAAGACCAAGGAAGACCGTGATCGAAATCATGGCACAAGGAGCTTTCAACATAATCAAAGTGGACGGCGCCTACTTTGAAGGAAGAGAGAGCCTAGCACCGCCATTCCGATCTACGGCTCTTCCGGAATAACGGAGACGAGGCCCGAACATCCTTATCTTTGGATGCAACATGCACCTTCCGCCTGCCTCAGAAGCCCTCGACTCCATCTTTTGGATGTAACAGTCACCTTCAAGAGCATCGAAGACAACACGACGTCTCATCTTCACCCTCGGGAGCACTTCGTCAACAGAATGCACCACATATCCAAGTTCATGTTGGAAGTACGTGAGGGAATGAAGAGCAAACCTTCTCTCCATGCCACTATTTATAGGCTGGGCAAATCAAATCCATGCGCCAAGTGGATGACTCTCCGAATTCTGTGCAATGAATTTGCATTAAATGGATGAACCGGACGCCTCGAATTCAGCCAAACGGCTATTTATAGCACTCGAGGAGCGAGACAGCTGCGTCATTAAAGGACATGTCGGATGCGCCAGCCAAACAGTGCATCACATGGATGCGCCCTCCTGCATCAGGCGCATCACACAGACGCGCCCTACAGTACCCGGCGCATCACAGAGGATGCGCCCTCACATCTCTATGTCAAGTGGAATACCAACCAATGTGTCCACTCAGCTGTCCATCGAACGTCACAAACATTAAATGCTGAACTGACACCAGAGTTGGAAGCACGCTTCCCAAAGTCTGAACAGTTGACAGCTTTTTCAGAGAACGAAGCATCGGCAACGTCAGCATCATCATGACTCTATCCGACGGCTACTGCCACGTGGCCACCCGCATGCGCCTCTACGGCCATGCGTCCAAACCAGCATGCACCTCAAAAGCCATGCGCCTCAGACCCTTCACTGATCCCTAAGACAGAAGAAGAGTCTCCAGTTGAAGCTTTGCATGTGCCTCAAAAGCCATGCGCCCCAGACTGATCTCTGATCCCGAAAGACAGAAGGAAGTCACCTGCATGCGCCTCAAAAGCCATGCGCCCTAAATGGTTTGTAACTCCTAAAGGTTATGAGCCGCAGCCTCCTCCTATGCCCAGATCCAAGGCGCAGCTCACCAGATCACTGCCCCCCCAAATCCGAGATCTTCGAGCCATGGGTCGATGACACGTGTCCTTTGACTCAACTCGTCCAAGATTTCAGCAACAGAAAGATCTTCTCCTCTGCTATCTGCTGGCTCACAACAGCAGTATGAAGAGTTCTCCCCCTCAATCAGGGCGCATCATCTACGCGCCCCCATCAGCAACTTCCACATGGTGTCCCCACACACCGACGCACCCTACATGTGCGCATGAGCAGCCAGCCTGCAAAACTATAAATAGAAGGATCTTCTCCTTCACACAGAGAGAGAATCTAAAACGAACATAAGGAATCATCGAGAGGCAGATACAGACACTCAACGTCTTCCTCCTCTCAACAAGCTCCAGCACCCAGAGCAATCCACGCCTTCAGAGAACCGATAATCGTCGTCAGCCGGTCAACGGAGTCAACGCATTACCACTCGCTCCATTGGCACTAAGGACCCAGCTTAAAAAAGTGTACTCCTAGGACTACATCTAAGTCCTACATTGTAACACTGTTCTGTTGTATTAAAGTTTTCAATCAAACAATTTTAATGGCAAACAACAACGTACAGCCCTGTGCCAGGCCTAGCACCACGTGTCGCTGCGATGACTACACCTACTACAATCCAGACCATCGCCTGTGAGGGAGGTTCCTCCGTGACCATCGAGCTCCTTCCACTGCATCGATCGTATATAATCAGATGGAGAACCAGGTAAATTACCACTATGCCTTTTCCTTATATTATTGTATATATTTAGGTATTAAGGATGTGTGTTATAAACCTCTGTTGTAAACATGTGTACGTATATATGGGGTATATAAGTGCTATAAGTAAATAATATGTACGTATATTATAATGGGATGGGTTGGGTATATACTTGGTGAGGAACTGACATTATATAGGCCTATAGATATTAGCACATGTGCATATGCTCTATTGATTATAACCATGAATTTAGATTTTTTTGACAACTAAAGCTAGATATATTATTTAGTTATAAGTTCAATATTTCAATATATACATAAATCAGCATTATTATCTTGGGGTTTTAAATTGTAAATTATGAGTTGGTTGTATATAAGAATATTTATTACTAGAAAGTTTCTTGAAATGAATATAATAAAAGAATATTTTCTTAGACTGAATTTATTTTTATACAATTTCAACATGTTTACAAATCTTCTAATTATCTTGTGCACATTTATCAGATCGAGACAAATTTTGCGCCAACGGGACCGTATCATTTTTCTGGTCCCGTATGCCAAGTTTGGTCCGATTCTGAGACCGTTGATAAAATTATCGTTTTGCGGGCCCCACGGTCCCACTCAACGAGCGATTTTGTGTACGGCCCGCCGGAATCCAACTTTGGACATACGGTTGGGTTGTATCGGAAAACTGGAT
>JANAVB010010200.1:1238995-1293995 GCA_029216955.1 Iris pallida
TATATATATATATATATATATATATATATGCATAAAAATATATATATATATAATATCTATTATATATATATATATATATATATATATATAGATATATATCTATATATATATATATTGCATAGCCTACCTATACACATCAATCATTGAACTATGCTAAACCTAACAAACTCTAAACTGATGGCACCTCAGAAATCTCAGAAAACCAAATGAGGCACACCCCGATCAATTCAGGAAACATAGCCTTAAACTATTCAGGTATCAGATAATACCCAACTACTACAAATACAAACTCAGCAATCTGAGTTCTCAGAAAACTGGGAACAACCCCAAACTCAACCCAACTCTAATACATTCATCAAACCTTAACATTCGAAAACCCTAAAATCAAAGTATATATAAACTGGGAATTAGGAAGGGGGTATGAGTCCACACATGGTGTCAACAAGGGGGAGTCAAAACAGTGTCCAAGAAGTGTCTAAATTGTGTCAAAAACCCTGTATTAGAAACTATGTTCAGGGGGTCTCGTGCGTGTGTGTCGAGCCCCCTAGGACACAAAGTGTCCAACCAATTGCCACGTGGTCGTGTCAGGGGGTAGCCCAGGTGTCAGGGTACGTGTCAGTGTGTCTTCTTTGTGTCCAAGTCGTGTCGTGTCTGAATAGGAGGGCCGTATCAGAGAGTGAAAACTCTCGTGTGTGCGACCACTGCGAACTCGATTCCTTCTAGAACTCTCCACCAATCCATCCCAAATTTTGGGAGCATGGTGTCAGTGTGTGCCCCTACCTTCGTGCCAAAAACCAAGTGTCCACGTGTCATGTCATGTCTGTTCTAGGGTTCGGGTAGCAGGACACTACATCACCGTGTGTGCAGGCCTTCCCATGTCCAAGAACGGACACAAATTGACACCAAAATCAGCTCAGTCTTCACAAAACATAATCCCCACATAAACAGCTACAAATCTATGAAATTAGTTTTAAAAAATAAGAACAAACATTCCTATGAGGCATTTCATCGAACACATTAACATGTTCTCCAATACTCCTCCGAAACGCATACCATATGGACATGAATCGAAGCCAAACTCTGCTAGTAGCTAGGGGACCCTAAATGCATGCATATATGGAGAGAAATCGGTAATTAAAAGGATTTAGATAGCATTACCATTTGAGAGTTAGAATCTCAATGAAGTAGCTCCTTGAAAAGCTTCAACACCAAATTTCTATGGTCAAATGCCTTCAATCCTTGCTAGCTAGCCACTGGAGACTTCTTCTTCACTAGCGGAATGTAATAAAATTGATTTGGTCCAATTTGGAGGGTAATTGAAGAAATGGGGCAAATTTGGGGAAGAACATAAACTAGAGTTAGGGTTTGCTACAAAGGAGGCAAGAGGGGGCTAAATGATGACTTAAATAGGGGGAAAATGCTCTCTTGGCCGGCCATGGGGTTGGGCTAGGGTCTAGCTAAGTCACAAAGGCCCAACTACTCTTTCTATGTTCTAAAAACAAGCCCTTAAGCTAAAGGCCCAAACTAGCTCCTTAATTCAAATCTTCAAATGATTTTTATGTCATTCCTAGCTAGATTAGAGTCTAATTACTAACCCAAACATATTAGCTAGGTGTCCATGGTCATGGTTAGTCTCTAGGCTAAGTTGTTCTAAGGTTTCACTAGCAAGGCCAAAAAAACATTACACTATATTAAATAATATTAAAATAAATAAAAATTTACGATTACCAAAATACCTTTATTCTAGAAAGTGGTAGTGACAAATCTGCGCTCCGTAAAATAATTTCATCCTTAAAATTAAATGTTGGCAGGAGAGTTAAAACATGATAGAAAGTTTAGATAATTCCTTAGACACAATCAAAGAATGATGACCTGGCACGATTAGTGACCAAGGGTCAAACCATCTAGTCACGAGTGAAATCAAGGCTCAAGAACTTTGGAATGACTAGAATCACTTTGGCACGATTCAGAGACAAAATTTTACGTATAGTCATGATCGTTAAAATCATGATCATGGAATTCATAGTCGTCTAGTCATGCTAGGTCATTTAGGCATAAGTAATCACAAGAAATTCAGATATAGTCAGGAAATCAAATCATTGTCGGAAAGATTTTAGGTGCGAGTGTTAAAATTCAAACATGATCATAATCGTAGTTCGGCACGATCAAAGAAAAGGCCAGTCTAACCTTGTCAACAGTATTAGATATGATTAAAGGATGATAGTAGTCTAGGCACGACTAAACATGGAATTTCGGTATAAGCAAGGGTAGCATAAAGCTTAATTATGGTTGGAACAGAACTTAGTCATTTTCGAGAGTAATTCAGAGTTTTACGCATAAGTGATATTGGTATCGAAGTTTGATTACGATCAAAATTAGAATATTAACACGGTGAAGAGTAGGGCTAATCAATTCTTGATTAAAATGGAATTTAGGTTTGATAAGAAGAAATCAGAGTTTTTGAGCACGAGCATCATATTAATAGAGATTCAGGTCACGATGGAATTTTAAATCAATTGAATCCGGTCAAGGATTAAAAATACTGGTATAATAAAGAAGAGGACCAAAGTCGATTCGTCGTGATCAAAGGAATCTAGAAATTAGCGATATTGAAATTTAAAGGATGACTCAAGATAGGAAAAATCAAATTCCTTTTATTATGATAAGAAGAATGAAAATACAAGATTTCATAGGGAAGTCATGGTAATCATCTTACTCTGCTTCATCTATTACCACTTTCGATCGTCATTTTCTAATCATACCTTTATCTCATAAGTCCAAATATGTAAATCAAACCCTTACATGTCTACTACAAAATCATAATCTTCAGTTATGATTTCATGGTTGAACCCCTTTTTTTAAATATCATAGGTTTGGCCTTAATCTCGAAGGCACTTCTAATTATGAATCATGCTCTTATTAAAACTCTTCTTCCTTCCTCCTTTTTTTTATTTTATTATCCTTTATCAACTCAATCGTCCTAGAATTTAAATTCCTTCACCTTGTCCCAACTTGGATCCGAAATCTCTAAATCAAAGTTTATGAAATCCTTGAACTTGTTCAAATTACTCTCCTTGAAATTATTCAAAGATAATACCACTATGTCATGCAGGAACTTATTCTCCATTATAAAATCAACCTTCGTATTTCCTTCACGTACTTCTTCAAATATTATCCTTCTTAAATTTTTAAAATTTCCACAAAATCTCTAAATTTTTCTATAACTGTAAATCCTTGTGTTCTCTCTGTTCCTAGTCATCCTCTTACCAACATCTTATTCAATTTCGTATCAACATCGCATTACAATTAAAATCCATTCTTCATTACTAATTTTCCAAATTAGCATCATAGTCTTAAAGTGAAATATCTCCAGAATCAGTAACCTAAAATTTATCCATGTTCTCAAAAATTAAGTCGAACTCGAATTTCCTCATCAGTTTTGAAATACATCAATGAATTAGTACCGTCATAACCATTTATACATACTCTACTGTCGTTCTTACTCGAAACTCTCCTACGTCATTCTAAACCAATTCATACTCATAATATGTACCTTAAGTGTAGTCGTCCCCAAATTAATAATATTGGTATCTTATTTTTATTATCAATCCCATTCACATCTCTATCCCAAAATCTATATCAAGGTTCATCATTTTATATTCCTACCAAAATCATCATATGATAACAAATTATGTCCTTCTGAGCTAGATGATTTACGATACTTCCTCGGCCTTTCCAAGGTAATAAGAGATGAGAATTTCAAAAATTTCAAAGTGTAACTGTCAGAAGTAGATACTAGATAGTTGATTGATGTAATCAGGACAGAGTTAATTAAGACGAAGAATAATGGTAATACAAGGAAACAATGGTAAAACGAAGGAATAATGATAAGATAAGAAAATAATGGTATAAATTATTCTTGCCTATCTGGTCATAAAGAAGAGAATCAATTTAAGATATGATCAGATAACCATACACGTCTTCTTGAAATTATGTTACCAGTAAGTACGACTGCGATAATCGATAGAGTCCGCAACTAAGGTACATACCTCTAGAATCATGGTATTTAAAATTTTTGCACTGTCGCATGCTTGGCTGCGAAAACCTTAAATTCTCACAACCGAGAAATACATCCAAAATCAGACTCTATATCTTCGTTATGCCAGCTAATATGGCTTGTAAAAGACTCTAGATTCCATAACTGAGGCGACCAAGCCCATAAGATTCATCTCGGTAGAAAATCAAGTCAATAATGAACATCAAGAATCAAATGCAACAACAAACAAGGAAGGTAGACAGTAACTGTTGGAATCGAATTTCGAGATAGTTTATAATGAGATTCTCAAGGGTCATCCTAGAAATATCTCAAGGAATTCTAACTGTGATTGAGTATCCTCTCATCCTAATACCTTACTTCCTATACTCGATCGCAGGCTCGTGGTGGTACAACTAAGTCGCTGCGCTACCACGATATCGCACAAATACGAATTTCGACCTGTATGGGCCACCACTAAAAATGTATCATGACCCGTACCCAGTTTACGGATATGAGAACGTGGTACATCCAGCCTACGCTGCAGTGTCGGCAGTTGAACGTTGTTCTAGGTCACAATAGCAACTAAACACAACATAATATGCTCTCCAAACGGAGGACAATCTCAGAAGATACAACTCAATCACATAAACTAGAAGTAGATAAATGGCACGATAAGATAGATATAAAATCACAGAGTGTAATACATCCAGAAGAAATAAGTCTAACTGTCTAATAACACAAATCCCAACATCTGAAAAATACATCCCATGAAATGACAAAAGAAAGTAATGTAAGATCATCCTAGCAATCTATCCTAGGCAATAGGGTAGCATCCTCAGGGCAAGCTGGATCCTGCTGAGGGTCAAGGTCGCAAGTGTCATCTATACCGGCTCCGTAATAGGTGGGGTAGAACTCCTCCTTATCCTCTGTAATATTTTCAACAAGTCCAGTCAGGACAGGAGCAAATACATAACTCTCACGCAGTTCATATCATGGCAGAAAATGTAAAACAAGCAATAGAATAAGATACATAAAATGCTGTAAAAAATGTACATGAATAGTAAGAGAGATATCTGAAAATAGGAATATATATATATGGAAAGTAAGACTGTAAGTAAATATATAAGTGATTTAGAGCACAAGATGGTTATGTAATCAGGATAGGTTTGCACATGATTATTCTAAGGTAACTCCCTTATATGTGAGGGTATAATAGACATGCACATGATTACACTACTTTGGAATTAACCACATAACCACTTCTACTCCCTCTTCCCTAATCAATACACAAGAATCCATTCAAGTTATGTTATTACACATGATAGTGTTATATATGAAGCACATGTGAACATGAGAGTACATGAGAGAACATGAGCGTACATGAATAATAAGAGCACAAGGAGTACATAATGTTCGTGAAAAGCACATGACATGAAGTATCCGATACACCCGAGGGGGATAACATCTCATGAAAAGATCCATATAGTACTAATCCGTGATAACAATGTGACAGCATCAAGTAAAGTAGTTTAGAGCAAGAATATAAATTCTAGCAAGTATGAAACGGTCAGAGCATGTACTCACCTGATATCATGAATGACTGATGAGAATAGATATCCGAACCGGAGTAACTGAGTCCTATTTAGAGCAACACAGGTTACAATGTATTCAAGATATGACAATTGAAGTTTACAATACATTCTACATGATCCAAGCCATTATAGGTCAAAGTCAACTCTGGTCAACATTCTAGTCAAACGAGTCTAGTCTAAGGTTTTGGTCTAACTCTAGTCAACTAGTCCAATGGGTCTATCTAAGGTCAAACTATAGTCTAATACAAGCAGACTAGGTTACCAAGTCAAGCATCATCTATATATATAAATATAATCAACTATAGATAGATACTATATCTATAGATAACTCATATGCATACCCTATATACAACCTATAGCTAATCCCCTTATGAGTACCCTCAACCTCACAATCCATATAGCTATATAAACCCAAACCAGAACATATATATATATATATATATATATATATATATATATATATATATATATATATATATATATATATATATATATATATATATATATATATATATATACAAACATACTAACTTTCTATATAGCCTATACTAACATATACACATATTATATATATATATATATATATATATATATATATATATATATATATATATATATATATATATATATATATATATATATATATATATATATATACAATTTATACCTAAGATACTAATCCTACCACTCAAACCCACATAACCCCCATCTCAGAAATCTGGGAATATACCCCAACTTCAACCTCAGGTTTAGACCAACTCCAACCTCAGCCTCTCATGAAAACTAACATATCCATGTACATGTATAAGCTAATCCCCAACTCACAGTTATATATATAACATATATTTAGGACATACTATATAGTATCATCTATAAACAAAAAATATAGACAGAAACCAACTCAAAAAATCTCAAACTCACCATCTCAAATATCTGGAAACTCAACTCTATATATCTAACCCAAGAAAACTAGAACCCTCACCAGTCTATCCCTACCTTCCTCCAACTGGACTACACCACACACACTCAATACAGATGATAAACTAATCTCCCTCTAACTCACAGGACACTAACCTACTGATACCAAGACAGAGCCATACATTCTCCTCTCTCACTGCTCCCATGACACTAACCCTCACTCCAAGACCAACACCAAAACATATATATAACCATCACCCCTAGCTGCCACTAACAGATACTAAAACAAATGCCATCATCCCTAACTCATCTCTAAAATCTGAGATACCCTCTCAGAGGTAATCCCACATAGCTAACCACAAGAAACCCTCAAACCAAACTGAAACTGACACTCAAAATATATGACATACCTATATATTACATACATATTAACTTATGTATATAGCCTCACTACTAACATATATATATATATATATATATATATATATATATATATATATATATATATATGTCACGACCCGTACCCTAGAGTAAGGGCACGAGAAGTGGGTACGTCCAGCCTACACAGCAGTGTCGGCGGTAGAACGCTGTCCTAGGTCAAACATCTAACAATATAAAGGTACCTGTACAGTATATACACTCCGAATGGAGGTGACATAGCAAATACAGTCTCAATCACATCTAAGGTAGAGCATGATAAAAGATAGACAAAATATGAAATCCACAAAGAGATACTGCAGATAGAAGTCTAAGTGTCTAAGATACACAAACCCAAAAAATATCTCAAATCTCAAATACAGTAATATATAAAGTAAATACAACTCAAGACAACTAAAATAACTATATATACAACCTCTACTGTGTCTCCTCTAGGCTAGCAGGCAACCTCCAAGCTATCTGTAAAATTTATCATCATGTCCAGTCAGGACAGGAGCGAGCACAATATATCTCACGCAGTTCATATCAAGTTAGGAAAAATAAAGCATGCAATAGAGTAAGATACATAAAATGTTGAAAAAGAATATATGAAGTAAAGGAGATAACTGTAAGGAAATATCTACTATAAATAGAGAACTATCAGTGACCAGTGAGTCAGAGTAAAATATAAACATGTGAATGGCATAGGAGATTCATGACTACAGCTAAGAGTGATTCATGACTACAGCTACTTGGATAATATTCACATGCCTATTTCTACTCCCCCATCCCCAATCAATACACAAGGATTTGTTCAAGTTATGTTAAGATTAATGAAACTTCACATGGCTCATAAAATGAGTGATACGTGAAGGTGATTCATGATGGCTCTGTGAACATGAGAGTACATGTGTCACAAGCAATTCGTGAATCAATGGAAGCATAGAGATACGTGATGATTCTTAAAACACACAAAACATGCAGTATCCAATGCTCCCGAGGGGGATAACATCTCATGAAAAGATCCATATAGTACCAATCCGTGCTACCAACGTGTCAGCATCAAGTAAAGTAATCTAGAGCAAGAATATAAATCCTGGCAAGTATGAAACGGTCAGAGAATGTACTCGCCTGATAACATGAACAGCTGATTGGTATAGAGGTCCAACTGAAGCCATAGAGTCCTATTTAAAGCAACACAGGTTACAAGGTGTATACGAGAGATGATAATGAAATGTACAACGCATCTGCATGATGTCTATGTCAAATTAGACTAAAGTCAACACTTGGTCAACTCTAGTCAACCACACTAGTCAAATTAGGTCAACTAGGTCAAGTCCTAGCCCAAACAAATCTAACAAGTCTTACTAGGCCTAACCAAGCCTAGGCTAGCACTCACACAATCACAAGACAATGTGAACCACAACAATGCATAATATAAAATAGATAATATATATAAATACATACCTTCATACATACATGCATATCCACATTACATACATATTTATATATATAGGCATATGTTACATCATGCATATTTACATAGTTACATAGATATATACATTCATTCACATTTGCATACATACTTTTATACATTTTATTTGTTAACATTCATTACAATGCATTATATTTTACTTATACCTTTGATTGATTCATTCATTCATATATGACATTCATTCATGCATATTACATACTTACATGCATCTATACATTATATACATTGTATATAACATGTAAAAATAGAAGAGAAAAAAAGGAGAAAAACTGAAATGGAAAGAGAAGGGAAGGAAAATGTAAGAAAAAGGGAAAACAGTGGACATATACATGCTTGCATCATATATTCTACATTACCATACATCTTATCATTATATATTGTATTATATTATTTATATATTATGCATTCATATCTATCATTACATGCATACCTTGCATTCATATCTAGCATTTATTATATACTTTCATGCAAACATTTTATATCATTCTTTCATTCATGCATTTATGCATTGCTTACATACATTATATTAATTGCATTCCTACATGCTTGCATTCAACCATATATATACATTAATGTAAAGAGGATATATATCATTTCATTCATCTAACATATCATGTATTACATACTCTATATTCATTTAATACCCATACTACATAGGCTCATAAGTTACACAAAATGCATATATCGTATAGTCACTCTTCTACTTAAAACCAATACTGTACCAATTGGGCCTCTACTAAATTCTAGGATTAAAGTATGTTGTAGCCCTTCATGTTAGCTTTCCGAAACTTCAAACGGATCGCATTTTCGTGTCCGGAAGCTCCCGAAATCGCGAAAATACCGAAACACGTTCGTCTTTCGTACAACTGACACTCAAATAATTCTATAGAAAGTTACATAAAGAATTTGGCTTATTGAAATATATATATTTGGAAAGCTAACTTTGATATGGTTCTTTTAAAAAAACAGGAGATAAATCGGAGTTCTAAGCTAAAAGTTATGACATTTCTAAGTTGCTTTGGTTAATAAAAACGTGGATGAATATTATGACGAATTTAAGTTGTTTTGGACAAAAGAACACATATAGGCCAAGATACTTGGATACAAACATAGGTATCCAAATGAAACTCATTCTAACCATCCTAACTAAGATCAATCCACTCTTTAACCATTCTAAAACTGAATTTAAATATCTATTTAAACTATTATCATACATACATACATATGGGGTGTCCTAATTTGGGATCTATCAAGTAGGACACAAGATACATATCTAAAATCCTCGAGAGAGCTCCAAATGGTCTCAAATTTGAATCTAAATGGGACACATGCATGAGGATGGATCCTACGGATTCAAAACTAATTTATATGCAAAGGAAATCGATTTAGCTGATGGGTTTTACCTATTGGGAGTAGAATCCCAATGAAATCCTTTAGGACACAGCTCCGATACGAAGATCCCTCAAAGTGGACACTCCTTCTTGCACTTATCTTCCAATCCTTGGTAGCACCCTTCTTTTGGAGAATGAGAATGATTGAGGGAGGATTTGGTGAAGGAATGATTTAATTTGGAGATCAAATCAAAGGGAAGGCTCTAAAATTAGGGAAGAACAAAAGGAAAATAAAAGAGGCAAGATTGTAATAAATGAAATGAATCATTCTCCCCTAAAGGTGGCTACCATAAAGAGTCCATTAGGGCTAATAGGAAATTTCCTAATTGCCCCTCTCTAGTCTCATATGGTTAAGTCTAGATTAGGTTCAAGTTTGGGGTCAAAAGGATCTAGTTTTGAGTGTCTAACTTAACCATTCTAACATGATAAAAATTAGTCTAACTAACTAACTTAAATGTTGGGGTTTGTGGGCCATGCTTAACTTAATATTGGGTCCCATATAGAGTTTAAGCTACCCGGGTCACAATACAAGTCGAAACGAGACGAAACTCAAACCCGACTAAACAAATCCAATAAAAACAATATTAAAAATATAAAATTTTCCTAAAATATTAAAATATAAAAAATGACCAAAATCATAATACATCAATTTAAATATTATTAAAATAATATAAAATTTACCAATTAATTAAAATCCTAAATAATTTGAAAGTCACAAAATGACCAAAATACCCTTAGCCTAAAAAGTTGTCAATAGTCATTCTAATCACATGGTTAGGTCCACATTGTCATGGTTAGTCTCTAGGCTCAACAGTTCTAGGGTTCACTAGCTAACACATCAAAATTATAATTCACCAATTTTAAATAATATTAAATTAATTAAAAATTCTCATAAATCATAAATCCTATTATTAAATAATAAACTTTTACAAAAGTTCAAAATTATCCTAATTTAGAAAAGTGGGTGTTACAAGTTATATAGCCTACCTATATACATCAATCACTGAACTAAGCTAAACCTAACAAACTCTAAACTGATGGCAACCTCAGAAATCTCAGAAAACTAAATGAGACACACCCCAATCAATTCAGGAAACATAGCCTCAAACTTATTCAGGTATCAGACAATA
This sequence comes from Iris pallida, assembly GCA_029216955.1. Classification (NCBI taxonomy): domain Eukaryota; kingdom Viridiplantae; phylum Streptophyta; class Magnoliopsida; order Asparagales; family Iridaceae; genus Iris; species Iris pallida. Next base: position 1,249,975 of record JANAVB010010200.1, read on the forward strand.
CCCAACTAATAACATATACAAACTCAGCAATATGAGTTCTTAGAAACTGGGAACAACCCCAAAATCAACCCAACTCTAATACATTCATCAAACCTTAACACATTCGAAAACCCCAAAAATTAAAGTATAAACTGGGAATTAGGAAGGGGGTATGAGTACAAACATAGTGTCAATAAGGGGGTGTCCGAAAATTGTCCAAGAAGTGTCCAAATCATGTCAAAAACCATGTATCAGAAACTGTGTTCAGGGGGTCTCGTGCGTGTGTGTCAGCCCCATAGGACACAAAGTGTCCACCAATTGCCACGTGGTCGTTTCAGGGGGTAGCCCAGGTGTCAGGGTACATGTCAGTGTGTCTTCTTTGTGTCCAAGTCGTATCGTGTATGAATATGAGGGCCATATCAGAGAGTAAAAACTCGCGTGTGTATGCGACCACTGCGAGCTCGATTCCTTCTCGAACTCTCCACCAATCCATCCTAAATTTTGGGAGCATGGTGTTAGTGTTTGCCCCTACCTTCATGCCAAAAACCAAGTGTCCACGTGTCATGTCATGTCGTGTCGTGTCGTGTCGTGTCGTGTCGTGTCATGTCTGTTCTAGGGTTCGGGTAGCAGGATACTGCATTACCGTATGTGCAGGCCTCCCCATGTCTAAGAACGTACACGAATCAACACAAAAATCAGCTCAATCTTCACAAAACATAATCCCCACATAAACAACTATAAATCTATGAAATTAGTTTTGAAAAATAAGAACAAACATTCCTATGAGGCATTTCATCGAACACATTGACTAGTTCTCCGATACTTCTCCGATACGCATACTAAATGGATACTTATTGAACCAAAACTCTGCCAATAGCTAGGGGGACCCTAAATGCATGCATCTATAGAGAGAAATCAGGAATTAAAAGGGTTTATATAGCATTACCTATTGAGAGTTAGAATGTCAATAAAATTGCTCCTTGAAAAGCTTCAACACCAAATTCCTACGGTCAAATGCCTCAAATCCTTGCTAGCTAACCACTAGAGACTTCTTCTTCATAAGAGGAATGCAATAAATTTAATTTGGTCCAATTTGGAGGTAATTTGAAGAAAGGGGGCAAATTTGGGGAAGAACATAAACTAGGGTTAGGGTTTGCTACAAAAGAGGCAAGAGGGGGCTAAATGATGACTTAAATAGGGGGGAATGCTCACTTGGCCGGCCATGGGGATGGGCTAGGGTCTAGCTAAGTCACAAAGGCCCAACTCCTTTTCCTATGTTGTAAAAACAAGCCCTTAAGCTAAAGGCCCAAACTAGCTCCTTAGTTCAAATCTCCAAATAGTTTTTAAGTCATTCCTAGCTAGATTAGAGTCTAATTACTAACCCAAACATATTTGCTAGGTCTCCATGGTCATGATTAGTCTCTAGGATAAGTTGTTCTTAGGTATCACTAGCAAGGCCAAAATCACATTACACCAAATTAAATAATATTAAAGTAATCAAAAATTCATAATTACCAAAATACCCTTATTCTATAAAGTGGTAGTGACAGGTCAGACCACTGCGAGTTAATGAGAGCATGGTCAAGACGGGAGTATTGTCGACGTGCGCCTTCCTACATGTTCCACCAAGTGAAAGCGCTACTGGTGAACTAGAGAGGGTACAGGTCGGCGTTGAAAATGAAGTTGACAAAGTCGTTCATGGCAGACACGGGTGGTGGCCGGCCTTCCGACTTTTCCTTCCTGTAAGTGACGGCGTTGAAGTCTCCAACATAGAGCCAGGGGAGGTTGGGGTAGTTGTGGTGGATGCCGATCAGAGAATTCCAAAGCTTTTTTTGCTCCAAAATTTTGTAGCTCCCATGAACTACCGACAGAAGAGACCAGTACTGAAGCAAGGGTTGTTCCACCGAACACGATAGCGCCTATTTCGTGTCATCGATGATGCATAGCTTCACGTAGGCATCAGTGAGGATCCAGATGTCATGGCGGCCGGCAATAGCAGAGGGGAAGCCCAGTTGCATCTGGATAGACTTGAGTTTCATTTGAGGGATTTTTGGTTCAATGATCACTAGTATGTCAATGCTATGTATTCTCTTGAGACATTTTAATCTTCTGAAGCATTGATGTGTTGTGGGAGGGGGGAGTTGGTGAGTTTTAACGGCTGATCGGGTGATCATATACGTAACCTCTTTCGCACATCTTTTGCTGGGTTTTTTTTAATGTTGGATTCAGTCGGTTCGTTCGCCTAGGGGACTTTGTCTTTGCATAGATTTGCTGGGTCTGCAGGGGGGTGCAGGTAAACCTATCCTTCTATCTCGGCTAATGCACCAAAGAAGTTGTTCGGGCTGGAGAAGCCTGCGTCAATAGCTTGCTTGAGACTAGCCACTAGATCTTGACCTATGTCTGTCAGGAGATCCGCATGTATGCCTTCTATATTGGGAGGTTGGTGGAGACTTCCGGTTCGTGTTGTTGGGTCTCTTTTTATTCTGGGGGTTATATTTTTGTTTATGTTTGGGAGTGGGTTCCAAGGTGGGGGCTAGACAATGTCTGAGAAAGTATCGGTGTCTTGTCGGTGACCACTGCTCCTGTTTCCGTGCCGTTGGTGCTGCCGGTCTCTGGTGCTACCTCTGATGTATCCTGGCTGTCGTCTGGGAGATCCGAGACCAGGGTGTCAAATTTGTTGGTAAGTTATAAACCTGGGGTTGTGGATGTGGTGTCGGGTTCATTTTTGTGGACTATAGCTTGTGCGTTAGAGGTGCCCACGCTCGATTCGAAGCGGAGGTGGAAGTTGGGTAGATGGAGGATCAGATTCTTGTCTCTATTTCTTCTCAGTGGAGGATGGGCGTCCTTCTGATTCACTTTCTTTTTCAGTTTAGGGTATGCTCTGAAGCAGTAGTCGATGTAATGGCCTCTTATGTGACAGTGCTTGTAGTAGATGATGTTATTGACTTAGATAATCTGTTGGGTGTGCAGCTTGCGCCGATCGCGATTTGAATGGAGTTGGGAAGTTACTTCGATAGGTATAGCTCCATGCCAATTTTGGCGTAGTTGGCTTTTGTATAGGTTGCGAGTTTCTTCAGCCATAGCTACAAAGGTCCCGAAGGAGTTGGTGATTCTCTTTATCTAAGCCGGGACGAAGCAAATGAGCGGTGGGTTGGGGAAGGTGACCCAAGCGGAAACGATCTCCGAGTCTTTCTTAGGGTTAAAATCCGAGGACCATTTGACGATATTCATTAAATAGGCATCGATCTTACCAGATCCTCTGGTCCAAACGTTCTTGTGGTCGTCCACAGACGAAAGGTGGAGGAGGATGTGTTTGGGATCCATGGGGGCAATCCTATACCCGAATAAGAGGCCCCATCCGATAATGACTTCTTGAACCCATGAGAACTTCGGACAATTAGAGAGGAATTTGAGGACGAAGGTGTGGGAGAAGCTCTCTGAGATGCATGAGAGCTCTGAGGGAAAGAAGGGCACAATAATATCATGTCTGTCTGGGAGGAGGGATGTTCGAAGGCTGGGAGTTCCACATCATTGATAATAGGGGAAAACTTAGTGGAGCGCTCAGGCGTCAGCGTCTCCGCATAGGAGAGGCCTTCGACCGGTGGAGGGGAAGGAAGAGTGCCAAGGGGGAGGACGAAGGAAGAGAGACGTACGACTGACGCAAGCGCCACGTCGGGGAACATGAAATAAGGGGGACAGAGATCGCCGCTAAGGAAGTCGGCGCAAGGAGAGGGAGGAAGAGACGACACGCTCCGGGAAGCCAGAAGCGGAGGGGATCGATGGAGAGGGCTCGGATGAGGTCGCACGGGAAGCATCCGCAGCCAGGCTGCCACACTCAGTAAAGGAAGGGGAGGCTATGGGGCACACGGTGACAGGTGGCACAGGGGCCAGCTCCATGGATGGCGCAAGGGAGGCAGATGGCGCCAGGAAGCCTGCGCCATCTGAAGAAGTAGCTAGGTGGCACAATAAGGCTGGGTAGGAATTCAAATTTAAATTTGAAATAGAAAAGAAAGAGGAGGTGGGGGCGAAAAACTACAGGCGCGGGCCCCGAGGGCAAGGGGGTGGGGGATGAACCGGAGGTGGGCCACAGGGGCGGCCGGCAACTGGCACGCCGGCAAGGGGTTGCACGGCGGAAAGCCAGACCAAGCCTACAAGCGAAGAGCCTCTCAGGGAAGTGGAGGGAGGCGATAGGGCGGAGGGGGCCGGGGATGCAAGGCCCAACAGCTGGAGAATATCGGTTGGCTAGGGAGCGGCCGTGCCGACCAGGACGTGGATGCCGGCCGGAGGGCGCTGCACCAAGGGGGTCACGCCTCCAGAGGGAGGTCCGACCATACTCGGGGACACAGCACCGGAGACGGCGCCAAGAGGATGAGGACGGGGCCGAGGGTAGCCGTCGGAGGGGGAGGCGCCAAGGAGAGGAGGGAGGGAGCCGGGGGGAAGGAGGGAGACCTCATTGGAGGGGACACCGGAGTCCACCGAGAAGACGCACCTATATATATATATATATATATATATATATATATATATATATATATATATATATATATATATATATATTTATGCATATGCTCTCTGCTCCGCCTCCAAAACCCTAAAACGTGCCTTCCCCTTCCACGACCCCGGCTTGGCCATTGGCCGAGCCGGTGCCACCGTTGTGCTGGTCGTAGCACCCGGTCTCCCGCACCCTCCTGCTTGAGCATATTAGGGGCGGAGGGATGTCTAAATCCTTAACAGACGTGGTGCGCGGGGTGGCCGTTCCTTCGGCTGCTCCCTCTATCGAAATTCAGCCTCCTTCATTCTCTAAAGGCACGTCAACGATCTCCTTCTCAGAGGAAGATGAGAGGATCCTAACTGATCCTTTCAAGTTCGCTTTGATAGGTAAATTCTCGTGCTCCTGGCCTTCGATTGAAGTTATTCGTAAAATCCTACGTGATTTCCAGTTTGTGAGCTGGGTGAGAGTTGGTCTCATCGATCACAAGCATGTTCTAATCAGGCCTACTTTGGAAGTTGATCTTCGATTAAGAACAAGGGAAGTCTGGTATATATCAAAAGCGCCAACGTGCATCTTCAAATGGACAAAGGATATTAATTCAGCACAAGTGTCCTCCTTAGTTCCGATCTAGATCTTCCTACCTGGACTTTCTTACCAATTATTCGCAAAGAACGCTCTATTTTCCATTGCCTTAGGGGTTGGAACTCCATTACGATTGGATAAAGCGACGGAGGAACTCACGCGGCCTAGTATAGCCAGGGTCTTCGTGGAAGTCGATGCAAGCAAACCTTTACCTTCAGTAATTCTCAGAAACCTCCCTCAAGGTCGTGTCCTACCGTAAAAAATTGAATATGAGTCTATTCCTAAATACTGCTCAAAGTGCAAGCATCGAGGTCACGATAAAGACGCCTGTAAAATGCTATTATGAGACAGGGAGACAGTTGATCAAAGAAGCAAGAGGTCCAATACAGTAGAGGCGGTTATGAGTTTGAATAAAGGTCATCTACACAAAGGGAAACAAATCATGAATTCAGAAGGAATCAATATAGCAGAGGAACTACCAATTACCATCGCTGTGACAGGTAACACTTCAAATCCAGCACATGTCGAAGGGATTCAATGTACAAATATCTCCCTCAGCCATCAATTACCCCCTATAAGCATTCAACCTATGCCTCATCGGATCCAAATGGAGAATCAGCCAATATCCAGACAGGAAGAACATATCGTCGTGATTCATAGGGCAAATCAATCAAACCAGGACACACAAACTGTTATGTTTAGCACAAAAGAAGGGGTGGTATTGCTAAGCTTTCTTGGGCAGACAGAGTGGAGCAAGAAAAAGCAGGGATAGCTACAATTGCTGTAGAAGATGTTCAAGAAGATAAAGAAGAAGAATAAAACGAGATAGAAGATAAAGAAGAAGGAGAACTCAATAAAGATGAAGAAATTTAGAAAGAGGAATCCCAAGGAAAAGATTATACAGATGAAGCACAGAGATCCCCAATCTCTACGGTAAAATCCTCGGAGACATCCAAAACCCAGCAAAGAAATTAAGAGGTTAAAAAACTTTCTAACAAAGCCCCATCATCCAGAACCACTCGAGCTGCCACAAAACTCTCTAAAACTTTACCTGTCGTCTCCTCCAATGTTTAACATATTAATGTGGAATGCTCGAGGAGTTGCCAATCCTATGACTATGAAAAGGATAAAGTCTTTATGCAGATCTCACAAAGTTCCTCTGTTAGCTATTATAGAATCTAAAGTTGACAGGGCATAACTTTATTCCTTTCAACTTAAATTTGGGTTCCAGTAATCTGTTGCGAACTTTAAAGGCAATAGTTAGATTTTTACAAAGGGGGATACCACCATGGAGTTGGTAGATTCATCTGAGCAAACACTCTCGATCAGAATAGACAATCCTATGCTTGCTTCATCGGCGTTGGTATGAGTTGTTCATGGTCGAAATACGAAGAAAGGAAGGCGTGCCTTGTTGGATCAGTTACTTCGACTTCAGCACAAGATAGCTCTGCCATGGTTGATTGGAGGAGATTTCAACACAATAGCTCGTTCAGAAGAAAATTTTGGAGGTTTGCCCCTAGCCAAGTTTCTATGAGAGAATTTCTGAACTTTCAACTAACAGCAGGCGTATCCAAGGTTCAATATGTGGGGAATAGTTTCACTTGGGATAAAGGTCAAGAAGGAGCAAACAGGCAAGGCTCTATACTAGACAGAGTTCTAATGGATGGCGTTTGATCGAATTGGGCTCCTCTCACATCTTGCCATCATCTTAGTCGAACTGAATCGGAACACACTCCGCTTTTAATCACACTTAAAGGACCTGCTGAAGCTACCGTAAAGCCATTTAAGTTCTTGAATTTCTGGACGAAGCAGGAAGATTTCAAACATATTGTTTCAGAAGCTTGGTCCTCGGTAAACCATCCTAATCATTTGACCAAGGTAGGTTTGCTACTGGCGGCAACCAGGAAGAGATTATCTCAATGGAGCCACTCTAATTTTGGGGACATTTTCCAAGAAGTCAAAAAGGCCGAAGACAGAGCTATAGAACTGAGGTAGCTTTCCTTGAAGACGTTTCGAAAAGGGAGGACTGGCTCAGAGCACAGGCTTTACTGAAATAGAGGGTTAGCATTGAAGACTCTTATTGGAGGCAAAAAGCGAGAATGAAATAGGATAAGGACGGTGATCGCAACTCAAAATTCTTCCATTCATGCGTATCCCGCAATCGTAGATGCCTGCAGATTCATCAAATTAATCTGGAGGACGGGCAAGTAATTTCAAATCTCCGAGATATCCAAAATGCTACAAATGATTATTTCTCTAAACAATTTGCTGATGAGCCTACGACTATTAATGAAGACTTTATGGAAGCTATCCCTTCCATTCTTACCGAAGATGATAATGATATGCTGCTTCAACAACCTAATATGGAAGAAGTGTACGAGACGGTGAAGAGTTTGGATCCAAATAGTTCCCCGGGGCCTGACGGATTTAGTGAGAAATTCTTTGTGTCTTGCTGAGAGATCATTGGCAATGATATTATACAGGAAGTTCAGTTGTTTTTCGATGGTTTCCCGCTCCCAAAAACCATCTCGAGCACTCTGTTAGTTCTCTCGCCCAAATCCGTAGATCCGAAGTCTCTATCGGATTATAGGCCCATTAGCCTCTGTACAGTGATGAACAAAATCATCTCTAAATTGATGGCTCGTCGTCTGACAGGTATTCTTCCTCACATCATCTCTTTAGAATAGAGTGGTTTCATTAAATGACGAGAAATCATCGACAATATAATCCTTGCACAGGAAATGATAAGTATGTTGAACCACGAAAATCGAGGAAGCAATGTTGCCATTAAAATTGATATGAGTAAGGCATATGATCGTGTCAACTGGAGCCATCTTATGAGAGTCCTATACATATTTAGTTTCAGTGCTAGCTGGGTAAATCTCATTTTCCATCTCATAAGCAATGTATGGTTCTCAATAGTCATAAATGGTAATGTGTCGGGCTTTTTTCATAGCGGGCGGGGCTTGCGACAGGGTGATCCAAATTCGCCGGCTTTGTTTATTATTGCAGCTGAAGCACGTAGTCGAAATCTCAATAAATTGGGAGCTACACAAGGGTATAATAATTATTACTCTCCGAGCGGATGTCCGAGAATCACACATCTCGCATATGCGGATGATGTGTTAATTTTTTCAGGTTGCGACAAATGATCTATCAAGATGCTTGTGGCTGTGCTTAAAAATTATGAATACACTTTGGGGCAACGAATCAATCACTTTAAATCATCCATGTTTATTCATGAGTCTTTTCCGCAAGATAGAGTTCCTAATTTGCTTGCTGGCACTGGTTTTCAAATCAGGAGCCTTCCAATTCTCTACTTGGGATGCCCCCTAATGAACGGCAAGCAGAATGGTGCAATGTTCGACACTATCATCTCTAAAGTGAGGGCTCGAATCAGTGGATGGCAAAATAAGGCACTATCATACGGCGGTAAGCTAGTGTTGATTAAATCCGTCTTATCTTCAATTATGATGTATTGTTTAGCTGCAAGTGATCCTCCTTTATGTGTGCTGAAGCATTTAAAATCCATGTTCGATGGATTTTTTTGGGGCTCCAAAGATGGTATTCGTAAAAGATCATGGCTTAAGTGGTCAAAAATTACTCAGCCAACTAATGAAGGGGGCCTGGGCATTATGACTGCTCTCTCTATAAAATAATGGTGGAAATTTTGTACCACCAAAAGCTTATAGGTTTCCTTTATGAAGGCGAAGTACCTGTAAGGCAAGCATCCAAATGAAGTATATATCACATCTGCTACATCTAATATTTAGAAACGGCTTATTAAGGGACGTGAACTGGGGGAACAATTTATACGACTCCGTATTGGAGAGGGCTCCTCAAACATCTTCCATGAACGCTAGATAGAAGCAATCCAAATTGAAGAACATGATGCAATAGCTCATCTGAGACAAATCAGGGACTTGGCGACGGATAATGGCGGGTGGAATCAGTCGTTAATTACCTCTCTGCTGGGGGAGGAGATATATGAAGCTATTGAAGTACCAGGTCTTCGGTTCAGGGCAGGTGATGATCACTGGGCACGGGGTCCGAATAGAGATGGACGCTTTACTGTGTAATCCGCATGGGAGGACATTCGAATTCGTCACAATATTGAAGACAAGTACACTCATATTTGGAGCTCGTATATGCCTTCTAAATGGTCAATTTTATTGTGGCGTATTCTATCCAACAAGCTTTCTACGGACGACAGGGTTCAAAAGCTAGGTTTTGCATTAGCTTCAAAGTGTCACTGCTGTTTGGAAGGGGAGAGTGAATCTATAGAACATTTGTTCAGTAAGGGCGAGCTTGCAACAGAGGTAAGGGGTTATTTTAGAAATACATTTACAATCAGGGGTTTGACTACTAATTTATATAAGCTCATGCAACAATGGTAGAAAAAGAAAGAATATTCACATCAAGAGACTCATGGTAGGGGCTATCTGCTGGGTTATTTGGAAGGATCGAAATAAATGGAGGTATGAGAGCTACAAGTTCAACGGCTAGAAGATGATCTCGGAAGTGAAAAGACAAATGAGGAAAATCCTACAATTTTATAAATATGAGTCCATTCCGGCTTGTTTAGAGCGATAACTCATAGCATTTAAAAAATTTAAAAAAATAAATAAATATATAAATAAATATATATATATACATAAATAAATAAATATATATATATACATAAATAAATAAATATATATATATATATATATATATATATATATATATATATATATATATATATATATATATATATATATATATATATATATATATTATTTTACAAGTCAGTCCCTTGGGACGATGAGGCCAATGATGCTGATGACAAGACGGAGACAGCCCCAGGAAGCGTAGCGGTTGCCGAAGACTCTAAAGGTTTGACTGAAGGGAAGACCCCCCCAAGGTGTCTGCACCTCTCGTCGTCAAGCTCTGAGGCAGAGCACCACCTTTGCCCTCAGTAACATCATATGATGGCCAGGAGCCTATGCGAATAAGGCTACCTCGGGGTTCCCCAAGGCCGACAATGAAGGCGCAGGAGCCTCGGACCGCGACCCCTTTGGTGATCAAACTAAAAGGGAAGTCTCATCCTCCTCCTCCCTCGACAACCCTAGTCCTCACCGATGAGGAGTTAGGAGACTACATCTGCGCCAACACAGAAGTGCACTCTTTTGATGATGTAATCCTCCGGGATAAAATCTTTTATTTTATTAATAGAAAGTTGTCTTCGAATTACTCTTGTGCATAATGGAACACTAGATATTTCCTAGACAACTCTCTATGTAAGCTGCAAACACAAGTGACCATGCGAGCCAATTGTCCCCTCCCGGGAGGCCTACTTTTTTGTTCCAACAAGGAGGAAATAAGAGGAACCAATCATCTTTGGTCGAGTGGAGCATCCTCAGCGACTAGTTCCCGAAGATCCAGAATCCGACAATGATAAGATGTAGCTGTACCGCTACGCTACTCAGGCCAAGCACCTCATACAGAATATGGGTTACGACCTGAACAGTAACAAAGGGCTCAACTATGGTAAAGGTTGGCGCCTTTCGTTACGGATTCGAACTCTAAATGGAAAGGCCCAAAACTATTACCAGCGCACCCGCCGGGGGTTGGGTTATATTATGCCCACTTCCACTTCAGAAGGCTCGGAGACAGAAGTCATGATGCACTCACACTCTTCTGACTCCTTAACCTGGGACTCCGATACCAGTACCGTCCAGGTCTTCAAAAGGATGCTGTCAGCTAACATGGCCTCTATAAGCTCTCTAATCAATGACAAAGATGCGACACTATGTGATTGGATAGGCAATCCATGTCGTGGCCAGGATCAATCCCTTCACAGTCCTCATGACCAAGCTAAGGGCATTAAACTCACGATTAGCCAAGTGGGCAATCCTTCTGACTCCTTATGATATGGTGTTCGTCCTACACAAGGCAGTCAAAGGCCAAGCACTAGCAGATTTCTTGGCTGCACATCCTGTGCCAGAGACATCAAGACTCTACGAAGAGATCCCCGACGAAGTTTTGGAGTCCAATACAGTCTCAGACAACTCGATTTGGTGCATGTTCTTCGATGGAGCCTAAAAAACGGGACCAAAGGATGATATCGTCGCAGGGGTCGAGATCGTCCTCATCACTCCCGATGATCTGGTTATCAATCGCGTATATTCCCTCATGGAGTCGTGCACCAACAATGCTGCGGATTATAACGCTCTCATCAATGTGCTCCAACTCGCTAAACAGCTAGGGTTTGACTATATCGAGGCCTATGGAGACTCGAAGTTAATCATCAGCCAGGTTCGAGGGCAGTTCGAGGTTTGACGAAGACCTGATCCCCTACCACCAACGGCGATCGACATCATCTCCACCTTCACAGGGTTCTTTATAGAACATGTGTCACGCCTGCGAAACATAGATGCCGACGTACTAGCTGGTCTCGCTAATTTGCTAGTTGTCCCCGTTGGGTCCCAATATATCGTTACGGTGATGGGACGGGAGCTAGTCTGTCCAAAGAACTCTCTGCACATATGTCAAAGCTACTCGCTACAAGTAGATACTGACAATCAAGATTGGCGATTCCCATTCATAGACTATGTAGTCTACGAGATCCTGCCTGAACACCCAAAGGAAGCAGCTTCCATCAGAAGATGCTCACTCTGATTCTTCTATGACACAGCCACCAAAATGCTGTATCGTTGTTCATACGACGGACTCCTCCTACGGATTTTATCTCAGACAGAGGTACAAGAGGTACTCCGAGAGGCGATGATAGGACCTGCAAAGCCCATCAGTCTGGTCCCATGCTACAAGATTGACTGCGCTACATGGGCTATTATTGGCCCACCATGATGGCAGACGCCATAGAATATACAAAGAAGTGTCGGGCGTGTCAGTTTCAAGCTGACTTTCTCCACCAACCTTCAAAATATTTATACCCTACGGTGGCCTCTTGGCCATTCAAGGCATGGGGAATGGACATCTTTGGATCAATCAGCCCGCCTTCCTTCAAAGGATACCGGTTCATCCTCGTCATCACAGACTATTTCTCCAAATGGGCAGAAGCAGTACCGTTGGTCAAAGTAAAAACCTCCAACATGATCAGCTTTATCAAGCACCACGTTATTTACTGCTTCGGAGTTCCTAGGTGGATTGTCCACGAAAAGAGCCCCCAGTTCGTAAGCCATGTGTTCTATCGATTTTGCGAAAAGAACCGGATTCAAAATATGGCGACAACGGCTTACAACCCTGCGGCTAATGGACTAGTCGAGGCATTCAACAAAACCATTGTCAAGCTACTCAAAAAAGTCGTCTCTTCTAACAAATGCGACTGGAATAAGAAGTTAGGCAAATGTCTATGGGCTTACCGTACAACCGTTCGCACACCTACGGACAGCACATCATTCTTCTTTGTCTATGGGAGTGAGGCAGTCCTCCCCTGGAGATCCAAATCATGTCCTTACGGGTAGCCATCACTAACCAGCTGACTGACGAAGACAACCAGTGTCGACGGCTACAAGAGTTAGAGGCGTTAGACAAAAATGCCTACTAGCGCAGCAAAGAATCGAGCTTTATCAGGCTCTTATTTTCGGTGCCTTCCACAAAAAGGTACAGGAAAGAACATTCCAAGTGGGCGACCTCGTCTTGGCAGTCCGAAGATCGATGGTGATGACCCACAAAATGACAGAAAAGTTCGAGCCCAAGTGGAAGGGACCGTTCGTTATAGAGATGGTCTACTCTAATGGTCCCTACCGGCTGGCAAACCTAATAGTGACTTGCTAATGATATCCATCAACGGCAAGTTCTTGAATAAGTATTACGCCAGAAGACAAAACTAGCATAGGCTCCCACATCCCCTAAGGATACCTATGGGTTCTGGTAAGGGGATTCCTCTCTTCTATATTTTTCTTCAAGTAGACGAAGTACTTCACGTCCATATTACCTCTGGATTGCTCCTCTACACCCAAAATTGTGGCTACCATGTCTATATTACCTCTGAGTAGTCGCCCTCTCCTTGATTGATCCTATGATCATCATGGCTATCTATAAAATAGTTTACGTTCATACTACCTCTGAATTGTTGTTCTACATCTGTCACGACCCGCATCCTATTTAGGGGCACGAGAACGTGGGTATGTCCATCCTACGTCGCAATGTCGGCGGTAGAACGTTGTATAGGTCAACTAGAAATATAATATCTAGACACAAAGTATATAAACCTATCATCTACGTACGAAGGTATATAATCTCAACTCAATCACAAGACATATAAGGAAGATAAGCACGAATATCATAAAGATATGATAGAAATAGATAAACTGAAATAGATGCAAATTACGGACAAAAGTTTAGAAATTAAGATATAACACAAGATCCCGAATATAAAGTTTAATACAAGTCTCAAATATCCAGCTCGAACGCAGCCCAGTCAGCTACTAGACTAGGTCACTACAGAAGGTACATCCTCTACGTGCACTGTCACCAAAGGTAGATCCTGGTCAAAGTCTCCGTCTCTGCCAAACCCATAGAAGTACGAGCCGTCAGCATCTAAATCCTCTATAAAGATCAACGGTATTATCCTGTCAGGATATGTGCAAGTACAAATGCTAACAGCAGTTCCATGTGAATTGACAAATTCTATAAGAGACAATTATAATAGAATACAAGATAAAATATCAAGACTAGAAATAAACAGTATATGTAAAACTGGATATCATGTCAGGGTATAAAATACTGGAATATAAAGCAGTACAGGAATATCTGATGTATAATATAAACAAAAACAGTGCCTCGAGATATTATAGCATTATGTGATCGGCTTGGGTCAGGATCAGGTTGTTCCATTTGACTGGCTATAAACAAAAAATATATGAAAACAGGAACAGGCCGGCTACAATGGAAAGCTGCGAACAAGTAGAATCAGGTCAGGCTACACACTACGTACAGTGAGGGTGGAGCTATGAACAAGTGGATACAGGAGGGGTATTGATCACATAACAACTAATAACTCCCCATCCCCTAGTAGTATATGGATCCGAACATATCACGTTATGACACGGGATTCTCTAAGAGGGTAGCAAATCCCCTTAGGAATTGGTGTCTATACAAGTACAAAAAATAAGATTGAATAATGTACTAATATACCATGGTAACCCAGGAATGACATCTCATGACAGGATCCGACGTATACTAGTCTGTGTACCATCATATCAAAAATCAAGTAAAATGCTACAACTGAATCGGATATAGTAGATATCAAGACAAAGAAAACTATCAGAGAATGTACTCGCCTGATACCCTGAGCAACTGATATGTATAGATGTCCATACTGGAGTCGCAGCGTCCTATTTAGAGCATTACAGGTTACAATGAGTTCATAATATAATAATTAAAGTGTACAATGCAATCTACATGATACTATGCCTCTCTAGGTCAAAAGTCAACCCTTGGTCAGCTTTTAGTCAAACTAAGTCAACATCTAGGGTTTGGTCAACTGTCTAGTCAAAGTGGTCAACTATATCTAATCTAGTCATAATTCTAACCGTAGACCCACATACTCTAGGATACCTTATAGTACTATATTATATACATATATATCATGCATGAATTCTCAACAAGCCACATATATTATGGTATCCCTAATCACAAATATCATCTATAGATACTATCTACTTACCCTTAGCCCATATCTCAAATACCTTAAATATTAGCTAATACTTTAGTTCTAGGGTCAATACCTTGTATAAACAAGATTTTCTAGTCCATGCTATTCAATACCTCGTTTCTAGGTCTATACCTTAAAGGTATTAGTCATAATAGCTAATATTATCAAGTATCAATACATATATCTTACATCTCTACTAGCTATCTACTATCTAGGATTACTGTAGCCAATTTATCCTTTATATACATGGATGTACCCAATGCCTATTACATATACCATTACCTTTATCTGCCCATAACATATACCAATATACCGTTTACCAATATCTAAACATTTACCCTTTACCTATATTATATACATATATCCATATATCCTACTATAGGCCCATATCGCTAACCATTTACCCATTAATATACCCTCATATATGTTTGTTTATACTTACCTATGGCACTTGGTTACTTCCTTACTCATATATATATATATATATATATATATATATATATATATATATATATATATATATATATATGTTAAAAAAAAAAATATATATATATATATATATATATGTTAAACCCCTAAATTTCTACTATTTTTTTAATTAAATTTGGTACTGATTTAAAATTTTGTATTGTACGTCACGTAGTCGTATTGTACGTCGTGTGTGGAAGTTCATTTTTCGAATTTGCTCGACGAGTGCGAATATGTGCGAGCGTACATATTTTAGAAAAATATTTTCTATCATTTATAGTTTCAAAATAATATACATAATAATTATTTTGTTATCGTACCAAAGTTTTCAAATTATTATTTTATTTATTATTTATAAAAATTAAGTCTTTCTTGAAAAACAGTTATTACTAGTAAATAATATTATTCGCGTATACATATATATTTCATAAATATTTATTGAGTTTAATTGTAAATAATAATGTATTTTTGAAATTATTGTTGTAGTATTTTTAGAAAACATATTTTGAAATTTTTGTAGCAATTTAAAACTTGATTTGATTTATGGATGTGTTTTAAATAGTAGACTAATATCTATATTTGGAATTTGATTTATTGATTTGAATTTAAACTAAAGGGGATATAATTTAAATAGGATTTGTATTTGGATTTGGATTTGAATTAAATAGATTGAATTATCTAAATTGGGTTTAAATATCCTAATCCTTATCTTAATGAAAATTCCCACATCCTATAAATAAGTAGGTACTCCTCCATAATTTTATCAATTCACAAATTCCTCCACAAATTATTTCTCCACATCAGTGCGTGTATCGTGTCCGTGTTCGTCCTCTTGCCATTCATTATATTCCTATTTTATTACAAATACAGCGATCTTCTTTTCCGCGTTCGACAACCCCGAACGTCAATCCATCCCGTGTCTCGCAGGACACATCCCGACGCAAACAAATTTTCTAATCCTAGTCAAGCCCAACCATCACGACTAACCTCGGCCACCCGATCCGCCCCGACTACCACAAACACACCACCACCAGCTCACCCTCACCACAACCAACCCTTCACCCTCGGACAACCCCTTCCTGGCTAGCGTCACCACCGCCTCCCCATTCCCTCGCTGCCACACGCCAATATGCCCCTTCGTCATGGTCATAACCATCACCACCGTCATCAAAATCACCTCCACCACAGCCATCATCACGGCCATCCCAAACCCACCATCACCACCACTACCACCGGCGCCCAAATTCCGGCGACACCCTCCGTCGAACACCCGACGCCCAATTCTCCATCACCGGCAGCCAAAACCGCCACCGACACCAGAGACACCACAATAAATAAACCCTAAATTTAGGAAAACCCATACCTGGCCTCTACCGCCTTAGCCGCTCCTGGCCGTTCTCCGTCCCGGCGACCGCTCATGGCGGCGAGCACGGCCCACAGTCGTCGCCCCCCCTTTTTTTTCTCCGTCGCCTGGCCGAGAACCCTCCGTCGCGTGCGCTGAGCACCGCCGGCAGATCAGCCGCCCATGCATCCGCTACCGCCGTACCTAATCACCTCCGCCTAGCCGTTCGCCCCCGAATCCCACTCCTCTCCTCCGCGAGCGGTGCACCGCCGTCGCCGCGCAGCCCATCGCCGGCCACCCCCTCTCCGGCGCTTCTCTCGACCATGCGTCCACCTCTTCCGCCGCCCCCTCTGGATCTGCCGAGTCCCGGCGAGCTTCAGCCGCCGACCATCCGCACCGCCATGCCCCCTTTACTCCGCCGTCGGGTCGCCGTCACCTCCGCCCGCGGCGGAACCCTCTCCGACAAACCCGCTTCCCCTCTCTCCTCTCTCCAGCTTCCTTTCCCATTTCCTCTTCTCTCTCCACTTTAATGAGGACAGTTGGCCGATCTCTTATTTTTGCATTTTTTGTTTTTTTTTATTTGTTTCTTTTTTTTCTTTTGTATTTATTATTATTATTATTATTATTATTAGCAATATTCATTTTTAATAATATTATCATTATTATTATTATTTTATTATTCTTATTCTTAATATTACTGTTATGAACAGTATACACATGTAATTGTAAGTATTATTATTATCATGATATTTATTTGTAAGTATTATTATCATGACATTTATTATTATTTGTTTATTTGATAATGCTATTTATTAAGGTATAATAAATATTTCTAAAGGTATTTTCACTAATAGAATACAGTGTTGACTTAAACTTGTATTCTGACAAGGATTAGGTTTTGAGCATGAAATAACTTTCAAAAAATTTCAAGTATTTATTTAAATATTTTGATCCATAAAATATAGTTTCCAAAGTAGTTTGACAAATAAAATATTGTTTTTAATATAATAGATATTTTCTAAAATAATTGTCAAAACTAATTTACCAATAAAATATAGCTTTCTATCTGAATACCCTATTTTAATAAACTTAGAGTTTTTGCTTAAAAGTGATTTTTACTAATAATATATATTTTCCAAGTATTATAAATAACTTCCTAAAAATCGTGTTTATATTATTTATCCAACTTTCTTCGATTTTCCTATTCTTCCGCCAATCTTAGACTTCCTTATGACTACCCTAACTAGTCTGACCATTCTGGACCCAATGGAACTGTCCGTGCCACCATCAGAGGACACCTTGTATAGTTGTTGCACCAAAGTTGCAGTTCGTGTCACGTTGATCATCGCAGCACACCAGGCGCCCTATCAGGCAAGACACCTTGCCATTTGCTGTTTATTTATTTTAGCTCATATTTCATGCATTAGTATTATTTTTATTATGCAAAATAAACTGTGATACATGGCTTAACCTGTTAGAACTTACTGTTCATTTTTTCTGCTATGTATTATTTTTCTTACATATTAAACCTAGATTTAAGGGACCACCTTTGTGTGTTGCATTCATGGCCTTGACACGTTGTACCACGAAGTTGTGTGTCGCATGTAGAAGACGAAAGTGCGTGATTGGCTAGCCACCAGTACGTACAAGCCGTGCGATAGGAATAACCGTTAATAGAAATTGCATGATTAGTTTGACTTAGCGGTTGTAGATGTTTTGTGTTGTAGATACAACATAGTAGGCATTGGACGGGAAGGACAATTCCTTAGTGTATGGGCTTCGATGCACTTCCCTTGTGACCCGGACTCTCCGCTGGAGATACGGGATTGATGATCCATGATTACTGACGGCCTCTGACGATTCTGCGGAACGTCATGCTCTTACTGATGGGGCCTCTGGTGCCCAAGGGAGACTATGCCGATCCTATTCAGCCAGGGCCCATGCGTAGGAAGGATTGTTCTTAACTACATTTCACTTAGAATGGTTAGGCTACCTTTATCCGTTAGGTACGAGTACTTTTGGTTTGGGTACTTGTATCTGACCGTGGCTTGGAACAATAACTTATCGTGAATTAGTTCGTCACATCTTGTCCTTGTTTGGTTGTAGGTGTGACTTACTACTTTGATGAGAAGGTATTGAACCTTATTGGGGTCCGGATACCATATTGGATTTATAGCATGGAAAGATACGTCGCCGTGAATTAGTTTACCATCTCCTATCCTTGTTTGGTTGGGGGGATGGTACGCTCGTTCAATAGGTGTGTATTGGACCATGTTATAATTCAATTGACTTATTTATTTGAGCAATATTTATTCAGTTTATATGGCATGATATTATGTGTCTTGTTACGTCCCTCTGAGGACCTGGTTATCTCTCCAGGTGTGTGCTATTGTCTTTCGTAGGTGCTCTAGCTCTAGCCGTGATCCGCTCTATTTCTTCGAGGAGGCTTGCACTTTGGATCGTCTTCGCTTCGCTCGCCAAAATCTTTCTTTTGTTATGTATTTCTTTTCATAGTTGGTAGTGGATTTGTCTCCGCCCAACTACATGTACCAAATGACAATTTCGTAGTTGATTATATGAGATCTTCTATTCATTTATTTTGTGTAGATGAGATTATTTATGGTTCTACTGCATTTTACAGCTTATGTATTCGTACGAGGTTTCCATATATTGGAGTGTACTTCGTATGAATACAGCTGGCATGTCTACGTTCTTAGTCCTACGTATTTTGGGATTGGGACGTTACATATATATATATATATTATATATATATATATATATATATATATATATATATATATATATATTTTATATATATATATATATATATATATATATATATACATATATACATATATATATATATAGTACACCAGGATACCCATATACCATATCCACATGGAATAAAATATCCCTTATACTATACGTATAAATATATATATATGTATTCCTATGTATCCTATAATATTTGTATCTATATGATACCTATATAAAATATATATGTGATATTGTATCCTTGCTATTCTATGCATACCCATGAGTTACCTCGCTACTAAGGTATTTACCTTTACCCTTAGAATTACTTTATATATATATATATATATATATATATATATATATATATATATATATATATATATATATATATATATATATTTTATATATATATATATATAAAAAAAATATATATATATATATATATAGCTCTAGCCGTGATCCGCTCTATTTCTTTGAGGATGCTTGCACTTTGGATCATCTTCGCTTCGCTCGCCAAAATCTTTCTTTTGTTATGTATTTCTTTTCATAGTTGGTAGTGGATTTGTCTCCGCCCAACTACATGTACCAAATGACAATTTCGTAGTTGATTATATGAGATCTTCTATTCATTTATTTTGTGTAGATGAGATTAGTTATGGTTCTACTGCATTTTACAGCTTATGTATTCGTACGAGGTTTCCATATATTGGAGTGTACTTCGTATGAATACAGCTGGCATGTCTACGTTCTTAGTCCTACGTATTTTGGGATTGGGACGTTACATATATATATATATATATATATATATATATATATATATATATATATATAGTACACCAGGATACCCATATACCATATCCACATGGAATAAAATATCCCTTATACTATACGTACAAATATATATATGTATTCCTATGTATCCTATAATATTTGTATCTATATGATACCTATATAAAATATATATATGATATTGTATCCTTGCTATTCTATGCATACCCATGAGTTACCTCGCTACTAAGGTATTTACCTTTACCCTTAGAATTACTTTATATATATATATATATATATATATATATATATATATATATATATATATATATATATATATATATATATATATACATATCCTTAGGATACCATGTTCTACCTAATACTTGACATATCCTATACCATGATATGTCATGGTACCTTAGTTCATCAAGTATTCCATATTTTTACACCGTGCCTTGGCTACCTTACTTATACCCTATGTAACATAATATGTATTCTAGTATCTTATTTCTATTTGTACATATACCTATAGATATCTACCTTTGATCTTCGATATATATATGCATAAATATGTATCCTAGGTTACCTACAATTGATATCAAGATATCTATATCCTTATCCTATGACATGTATAGCTATAGATTATAGTAATATGTTTACCTATATACCTATATATCAATATACCCTTTTATTTTATTACCTGTCAAAATTATTCCAGGATATCCTATGCTTACCATACCCTACCAATCATACACACATGGACTCACTCATCCTACTCTTAGCACTTGACATCTTGATATTATCTATTACCTAGTTCTAATACCCAATATCTTAGTATCTTGACCAATACTGTATCCTCCCATATACTTATGCATCTAACTCTAATACTAATACTTGATACCAAATAGGATAACTTACTCAAGTATCAATACTCACTTATCATTACTCATTATACTTGAGTGTCACGATACCAATATCCTCATGGTACCCAAGTATCACGCTAGTACCTTGCTCACAACTTTAATACCTTGACACATAACTTATTTATATTTGGCTTACTTGATGACCATTTGTATCAACATTAATACACACTAACTAATACATATTACCTAACAATAATATATATATATATATATATATATATATATATATATATATATATATATATATATATATATATATATATATATATATATATATGTACTATATCATACATATTCTTGATAACCTATGATACCTATATTTACTTGATATCCATACTACATAGGCTCATAGGATAACAAAATGCCTATGCCGTATAGTCAATTTTCTACTTAAAACTAATACTGCACCAATTAGACCTATTCACTAAATTCTAGGTTTAAAGTATGTCGTAGCCCTTCGTATTAGCTTTCTGAAACATCAAACGAATCACATTTTTTTTGTCCGAAAGCTCCCGGAATCGCGAAAACACTGAAACGTGTTCGTCTTTCGGACAGCTGACACTAAAACAATTTTACAGAAAGTTCTAGAACGAATTTGGCCTATTAATATATATATTTGGAAAGCTAACTTCAATACAGTTCTTTTAAAAAAAAGGAGATTAATCGGAGTCTTAAGCTAGGAGCTATGACATTTATAAGTTGCTATGGCTACTAAAAATGTGGATGAATATTATGGCAAATTTGGGTTGCTTTGGACAAAAGAAACACATGTATATACCAAAATCTAACAATGTATATCATGAGATACCATGACACAACACCATATATCCTATTTAGGACACATACACCCAATCTCGACTCAAAAATGACATGAAAGTTCTTTTGGCGACACGTATCGAACACTTGGTAATCACAAATTCGATTTCTCCCAAATTGTATCAAAATGAAATAGAAAAAACCTTCAAATAGGAAAAGAAGATCCTCAACTCCTCTCTAATGGTACTCTAATGCAAATGGGGTCCTAAATGAATGTAGTTACACTAATGAAACAAAATGCAAGGGTTTAGAGAGCTCATACCAAAAGGGAGATGGATTCCCAATGTAAAATTCCTAGATCTTGATCTCCACCAAGCTTCAAGGCTCCAAATCCTTCCAATCCCTTTTTAGCTAGCCAATAGAGGCTTTTCCTATCCAAAGGGAAGAGAATGAAATAAATTTGTCTCAATTCGGAGGAAATTTGGGTGTAGGAGAAATTTGGGGGGAAAAACTCCTAAATTAGGGCTTGAAATAAAAATAGAAAGAGGAAGAAGATGAAGTGGGGCTTTAATAGGAAGGTGGGCTACGATATGGTGTTAAATTTAGAGTTTGGTTAATTAGGAAAGGTCCACTATACCCCTCCCTTTAGTTATGACAAGTTAGGGATTGAACCTCCCTTCCTAATTAGGTGTTTAGCCAAGTTTTCTAACTAAATTTTCTAATCTAACGAGAGACTAACTAAAGGTCATTTAGGCTAGTCCTAATCATCTAGTTGGATGGTCATGATAAGTTAGTTTAGGTCCTCTAGGATCACTAACCACTATTCTAGTCAAAGGCTAACCATTAGTCATATTCAATAATAACACATACGTACCATTAATTATTTAGATAATTAATCAAAATATAAATTCTAGTTTTGAAAACTAATTTGTCATTCAAGATATAATGTGAAATCACACTAATAACAATAATTAGGAAAAGTCAAAAATACCCCTGTTCCGTCAAAGTAGTGGTTACAAGTCTACCCCCCTTAAAAAAAATTTGTCCTCGAAATTTAAGATGGCCGTACTCCTTCTAGGTCAAGCCCCTAACAATCAAGGTTAAGAAAATTCTATCTAATAACATGCAAGATCAAGGTTCTACTGGTCGTGATCTCATAGTCTCGAACAGGGTCACTACACTATCTATCACAACACAAAATATCCTGACAGGTGCTAATGGAATCACACAACAAGATGGAAAAGAAGGACAGGAAAGACAGACCTGCTAACCCATTACCCATAATGTCGGCCTACTCGACCGTCAACGCAAAAGTCCTGCCCCTCTAGGGTATATCCTTCTGATGGTGCGGGGCATGATGCTGCGCCACAGGTGGCCTAGCTCCCCCTCTCATGATACTTTCTTATAATAAAATCACATTGATACACCTAGCTAATATTATCACCCTCAATAACACTCACTAATTCTAAATTGATATGCTACACCTATCACTTATTACTCATCAATCATGATACACCCTGGACACTTGCATCCTCTAGGCACCCTTCGTACATAGTCACTAACTCCATAACTATACTGGACATATGCTTGATACTATAGGATACCAACTGTTAACTATACTCTGACACATGTGTTATAACTATTGCTATAAATGGTACTACACTATGAGTTACTTCTAGGCTTATACACTGATACTTAACGCTCACCTATCTAATGGAACAACTTGAAGACTCACAAGCTATACTAACAACCAACACAAATACTCAAGGAAACAAACCTACCTGCAAGCTACCAAGCTACTACACTATCCAAAGGAACTTCAGAACTAATAGAATGAAATCTTATAAGGAACTGGACAAAAAATAACTGAAAGTATTCCTACTCCTAAGTTAATTAATGATGGAACATAATTCTAAAATAACAGAAATGAAAGATAGAGATGATATGTTAAGAACCTTCTCAAGATACAATATGATAATCATATGCGTCTGTCCAAAATTATGATACTCAGAATCCTCGCCATGCCAGTAAGCAAGGTTGCGATAAATGACAGATTCCAAAGTTAAATATGCACCTCTATAATCATGTCGTCTGGAATCCTCGCTATGCCGACTAGTATAGTTGCGAGAAATCCTAAATCTCATAATCAAGATTTGTATATCCGAAGTCATGTCTCTACGTTTCTGCCACACCGGCTAATATAGCTGCGATAAACTCCAGATTCCATAACCAAGTAGATATTTTACCTTCTCTGTTATTCCCGTCAATATATGTTATCAGAAGATACCGTAACTCGGGTCATAGCATTCATCTCGATATGAAAAATCAAAAGCAATAATGATCCATCAAAATCAAATTCAATGACAAGGAGCAAGGGAAAACAGAAACAAAAGGAAAGAATTTTAAATTGACGTTCAAACAAGATTCTCATGGGTCGTCCCAGGAATCTCTCAAAAAGTTCTAACTGTGATTGAGCAACTCCTATCATAACCTAGAATCTACATCCTAATTACAGGCTCGTAATTAGTACTCTAAGTCGAGCACCATTATGAAATCTTATTAGTTGCGACTCTGACCTGCATGGGCCACCACAAAAACGTGTCATGACCCGCACCCTATTTAGGGGCACGGGAACGTGGGTACGTCCATCCTATGCCGCAGTGTCGGCGGTAGAACGTTGTATAGGTCAACTAGAAATATAACATCTAGACACAAAGTATAGAAACTTGTCATCTCCGTACAGAGGTATATAATCTCAACTCAATCACAAGAGATCTAAGGAAGATAAACACGAATATCATAAATATATGATGGAAATAGATAAACTGAAATAGATGCAAGTGACAGACAGAAGTTCAGAAATTAAGACATAACACAAGATCCCAAATATAAAGTATACTACAAGTCTCAAATATCCAGCTGGAACCCAGTCCAGTCAACCTACTAGACTAGGTCACTGCAGAAGGTACATCCGCTATGAGCACTGTCACCAAAGGTAGATCCTGGTCAAAGTCTCCGTCTGTGCCAAACCTATAGAAGGTCGAGCAGTCAGCATCTAAATCCTATATAAACATCAATGGGGTTATCCTGTCAGGATATGACACTACAAGAAAAATGATGATTTTTGACGATTTTTGACGGTTTATAAGTTGACAGTCGTAAAAAAACCGTCAATAATAGTGGTTATCTTGACGGTTTTAGGCTTACGTCAAGGAAAGACAAATTTTTGTCACTTTAGTAATTTTATAGCATATACGTTGACGGTTTCGAATGATCCGTCAAGAAAGAATATTTTTTATATTGACGGTTTGTTGATAACCATCAAGTAATCCATGTGCGAAAAAATTGCCGCGCATATTTCAGCTTCCATTTAAGTAATTTTTTTGAATTTTTTTAGTGTATCATCTATGTTGACGATTACGTAAAACCTCAAAAGATGCTCTTATGGAGTGAAACTCCCGATCCCTTAAAAAAATCCTCGAAGGGGTTCATTCATCTCCCTCATCCTCCTCCCTCTCCTCCAGCTCCTCCCTCTTTAATGTTTCCTCCTCCTTCCTCTTCATCCCCTCCACCTTCCTTCTCCAAAGTAAAGTGGCTCACCACTCACCTCCCGTGCTCCTGCGGATAAAACCAACAATGGCAGCTCTCCCCCTCTCTCCGTGTCCTCCTCGTCTTTTTCCTTTCTCTGATGTCGACCATCGTCGGAGAGTCCTCTCACCAAACCCTAGCTTCTCCTGCCTCTACTACATCGGAACCCTAGATCCCGATCCAACCCCCAAAAACCCTAACCCCAACCCCAGGGAGCGATGGAGGGCTGGTGCGGTGGTCCAGGTCGTGGAGGTCCAAGGCCAGGACCGACGTGCTTGAACGCACCAGCAAGGTGACTTCACTACTTCTAGTTCTTTAGCATGCTTACCTAGTCGATTTGGTGAGCAAAGATTTTTTATTTTTAGGGTTTTTGGCCATTTTTTTCTTTTATGGGTGAAGAAGTTGAGGGAAGTGGTAGAGGGGGAGGAGAGGAGAAGTTGGAGATGGGTTTCTATATTTAAAAAGCAAAAGCAGTCAACAATAAGCAATCCCACATCCAGCCTTGGAAGAACCCTACCAAAACCTAAAAAATCACAGTTCCAAGAAAAAAATAGAGAAACCATGTCAGTTTCTCCCCTCTTCCTTCAATCTAGGCTTTCACTCTGCTCCATTTCTTTAGCTTTGAGAGCCACAAAGTAGTCCATCCAGTCCGAGCTCTCTCCTTCCATCTCCAATTCCCAATCGCAAATTTTTTCCTCTTCGGAGAGGCGCATCTCGCTTATCGCCAGGTTCGACTCTTTAAAAGTAAAAAAATAAAACCTTTTTTTCCAGTAGTCGATGCGTTTCTTGAAGTTGATTGCTTTATCGTTCAGATTACTGCTGATTCGACCTGTTTACTGTCAATGCTTCCTCTCCACAATGCCATCGCCATCGCTCGGCTCAAGTCTGTGCTCTCTGCGGAGTCTTCAAACTGGGATCTGGTCCCTCTAGGTACGTGTTTGTTTGGTTTTATTTGGGTTTGTTGTCGAGCTAGGGGTTGGTATAATTTCCCGTATTGATTTTTTGGATAAAATTATTATTTTGGGATCTCGGTGTATTGATTTATATTATTTGTGTTTGGTTCTAATGTTGCAAAATACATGGTAGGATCCCTTCCCATAGCACCTGGGAAGAAAGGAGATCGAGGTCCAGACACCATGTTGGTTCTGCAAAAGAAATAATTCGAACAGGAAAAAGCAATCTGGGAGAGGAAATTGAGCTAGGGTTTGATATTAAAATTGGAGATCTAGGAATTACAAGCAGCTAAGAATTATACTACCTAAAGCTTACCAAATATCATTCGTGCCCCTTACTCAATAAGCCTGGGCATTTATAGAGGATACCCAGGCTACTACATTCTCTACTGACACACAGATAGATGAGTATCGGCGGTTAATTCTGTTAGCCTTATTGCTGAGTTGGCTTATACTAGCTGAATATGCTAAATATGCTATATAGTGATGCAAACCTCCTGAGCTAGAAATGATGAAGGGATCCCTCTCTGAGCTGGCAATTAGGAAGGGACCTGGCATACTTGGAGTTGCAACAATACTCCCTCCATCAATTTGACCTTGTCTCAAGGTCAAAATGAGGAATTTTTTGATGAATTCTTTATATGGCACCCATGTGGCTTCTTCAATTGAGACATCTTTCCAGTGAACTAGCAGGTCTACTGCAGCTTGGTTCCTCCTCTGCACAAGTCTTCTTTCGAGCACCTTGTGGTTCCTGGATAATTTCTTCCCTGTGAGTTAGAATGCCATTTTGAACTTCAATACGATGGCTAACCTTCTTTTTAAGCTGGGATACATGAAAGATAGGGTGGATAAGGGCTTCCTCTAGTAATTTAAGCTTGTAAGCTACCTGTCCAATTCTTGATAGGACCTGATATGGCCTATAATATTTAGGAGATAGCTTTTGTGGCCTCCTATGGGCTATGGTGATTTGTCTATAAGGTTGAACCTTCATATACACCCAGTCTCCTACCTGAAACTCTCTGTTAGTCCTGTGTAAGTCATGATGTTAGTTCACTTCAAATGTTTTATTTGGGTGTTCAATTAGCTATGTTCAGTTGTGAACTCCTGGTCCAGATTTTTGGTATCTCAATTTCCTTTGTACTCAGTCTACTTATTCACTTCTTTTTCATATTCGGACAAAGAACTGAGTGTAAGAGGGGGAAAGGCAATGAGGGTTTGTTAAAGAATTACTACTCTATTGTTCAGTCTGATTCTGGCGTAAGTGCTTGTCTGATTACGTTTCTAATTTCTCCAGAATATTTGGTCATATTGTGTAGCCAGCTTTATTCTGATTCTCCCTTTACAATATGATCTTCAAGGCAGGGGATGTTAATGCAAAAAACTCTACAGCAAAAGTTAAGGGGGTTAAGCTGGCAGCAAGTGATAAATCAGAAGATGTCTCCAGGGGTCGACCATCCAAAAAGAACAGGAAAAAGGAGAAGGAGAAGGAAAGGGAAAGTGGAGAAAACACTCCTATCAGGTCTCGCAAGGAAAGGCGTCTCGTTGTTTTGCCACTAGGAGCATCTGCTTTTGCTATTCTTCTTCTGGTTGCACTTGGGAGCTTTTATGTGGTATTTCAAATATTCTTCTAAAATAATAGATACATTTTGTGACTGTATTATGTTTTTATTTTAATTACTAAAGAATGGCTATGAACTGATTACTCAAGTCGTATCCACATTATAAGGGGTCTTTAAGGACCTGAACCGTAAGCCAGATTGTTCAGAACTTTGATACTTGTTTTCAACCCTTTGTTATTCAGAAGGAAAAATGTTAATTACAATATATGTCCAAGTTTTAATAGGTTGTTTTCTGTGGATGGTATAAATTAACTACAATGTTTGCATATATCCAATTTGTGAAACTGTAAGGAGAAAGCAAGAAAAATATTGTATTTTATCATTAAGCTAGAAATTAGGAACTCACTATCACATAGGGATTTCATTTATGTCTAAATTTTTTAATAGCATCACAGCACCTTCTACTTTTCAAGATTACGATATTTGTATTACGTCAATACTCCAGAGAACATGAGGAAATGTCCCTTAATAATGTCAAATATAGGAAATTGATTCACTTAGTTGACCACAAAAAATGATCTAAAGGCTTTGTTGTTTAAGGAGTCCTAAGAATATCTGCCAGGATGCATGTCCAAGATCACCTGACTTGTTGCATATTAAAAAAACACCGTACAACTCAACAATGGGCTTGCAATTCCTAAAGCAGTTTAGTGCATAAAAATGAGTACTGGATCCTGGCCTATGAGATTTTAGTTCATAATAGAGTCGAACTGTCAAAGTGGTCATGGCTAGTGAGTTTACCTCACTATGACTTTGTAGAGATATGCGTCAACAATGGTTGGACCATCCTCCATCTGTTCTATAATATGCAAAATTTATTATTGTTTTCTTTCTATTTCTATTTTACCATTTTCCAGAGTCGCATGACATTTTCTGCTTTACTGGTTTTGTCATAGAATTAGTTCAGTGAGGCATGTGTCTCTTTCCCTAGCTGTAACATCTTTCAGTATTTGTCTCATTGAAACAAAAGACTAGGATTTCCTGTAAGCAATTAACCAACCAGTCTTCGTGAGCATTCATGCTTGTTTCTTGTTTCCACGATATTTTTTTGCTTCCATGCCAATAGCCCCCATGCAGGAAAGCTCGAGACCACATAGTCGAAGTAGGAAGCTTGTAAACCAGAGAACAAGGATACATGGATGAGAAGAATTAGGAAGCAAGTTCACAAGGCCTCCAGTACTTCACATTTGTGCTTAGAGGACTAGGCAAGGAGACTGACCAAACATCCAAGTCTGGTACTAGTCCAGTGAGGCTAAGGTAGTTGTCGCTCTCATTTTATGTCATTTTCTTCCAACCTAGGTGCAATAAGTAATGCCTCAGAAAATATGTTTTTCAGTTGGAACATAAGAAACTTGCACAAATAGTTGATACGATGTAGTTTATTTTGAGTTTCAGTTTCTTATAGTCATGCACTAGGCTATCACTTTAAATATTACTTTTTTCAAGTATCAGTCTTAATGATACACTGGACTATGTAGGATACCTGTATTGATAATTCTTTAATAGTGAGTTGAATATATATATATATATATATATATATATATATATATATATAAATATATATATATATATATATATATATATATATATATATATATATATATATATATAAGAACATGTAGGAAAGTATATTGATAATTTGTGTTCTTGTTCTCTCAGGAACTTGCTGAAAAATGAAGGTGCATGCATGCTGTGAATAGGGGAATGCTGTGGATATGGGAGGGATGTGCTCCGATCTGGTTTGCTACTTTTTGGTTTCATTTTGTATGGTTGGATTATGTTTTGTGGTGACAAGTGATAGATGTTTGTGGTTTGGATGTTTAAGGGGCATGGAAACAACAGATATAGGATATGTGTACTTTGTAGTTGGATTATGTTGTGGTTGGACAAGTGAAGAATACATATAGTAGGATGTGTATTGGAAGTTTCTGTAATATGAATAATACAGTTTGTTAATATGAAATTTGGGTTTTATAGTAATTTGATGTGTGTAGCTTCTGGATTGATATATTATATATAATTCTTGATGAGATTTTGGCAAGCTTCTCTTGACGGTACATTGGATAGCTTCTCTTGACGGTTGTCAAACATCAATTTTAATTCAAATCATGTTGCATAATAGCCTGTGAACAAATGCTTTTATTGACAGCTAAAGACCGTTAACTAGGCGGGAGTCAAGAAAAGTTTTTGCCTATGTTGACGGTTCCTAAAAAGAGCTATCTTGACGGCTAAAAACAGTCAAGAAAACTACATAAAATGACGGCAAAAAATCGTCAAGAAAAGCCCTGTCAGGGATCGTCAAGAAAAGGGGAGGACTTTTCTTGACTCCGGCCTAGTTGACGGATCTGCAACCGTCAAGATACCCATTTCTTGACGGGGAATCACCGTCAAGAAAAGCCCTTATTCTTGTAGTGTGAGCAAGTACAAATGCTAACAGCAGTTCCATATGAATTGACAAATTCTATAAAAGATAATTATAATAGAATACAAGATGAAATATCAAGACTAGAAATAAACAGTATATGTAAAACTGTATATCATGTCAGGGTATGAAATATTGGAATATAAAGTTGTACAGGAGTATCTGATGTATAC
Source organism: Iris pallida (assembly GCA_029216955.1). Lineage (NCBI taxonomy): Eukaryota > Viridiplantae > Streptophyta > Magnoliopsida > Asparagales > Iridaceae > Iris > Iris pallida. Next base: position 1,280,461 of record JANAVB010010200.1, read on the forward strand.
TGTAAACATAAACAGTGCCTCGAGATATTAGAGCGTTATGTGATAAGCTTGGGTCAGGATCAGGTTGTTCCATTTGATCGGCTATGAACAGGAAATATACAGAAACAGGATCAGGCTGGCCACAATGGAAATCTATGAACAAGTAGTATCAGGTCAGGCTACACCCTACGTACAGTGAGAGTGGAGCTATGAACAAGTAAACGAAAGGATACATGAGGGGTATTGATCACATAACCACAATAACTCTTCATTTTCGAGTAGTATATGGATCCGGACATATCACGTCATGACACGGGATTCTCTAAGAGGGTAGCAAATCCCCTTAGGAATCGGTATCTATACAAGTACAGAAAACAAGATCGAACAATGTACCAATATACCATGGTAACCCAGCAATGACATCTCATGACAAGATCCGACGTATACTAGTCTGTGTACCATCGTGTCGGAAATCAAGTAAAATACTACAACTGAATCGGATATAGTAGATATCAAGACAATAAAAACTATCAAAAAATGTATACTCGCATGATACCCTGAGCAACTGATATGTATAGATGTCTAAACTTGAGTCACAGAGTCCTATTTAGAGCAGTAAAGGTTACACTGAGTTCATAATATAATAATTAAAGTGTACAATGCAATCTACATGATACTAGACCTCTTCAGGTCAAAAGTCAATCCTTGGTCAACTTTTAGTCAAACTAAGTCAACATCTAGGGTTTGGTCAACTGTCTAGACAAAGAGGTCAACTCTATCTAAACTAGTCATAATTCTAACCATAGACCCACATACTCTAGGATACCTTATAGTATTATATCATATACATATATGTCATGCATGAATTCTAAGCAAGCCACATATACTATGGTATCCCAAATCATATATATCATCTATAGATACTATCCACTTACCCTTAGCCCATATCTTAAATACCTTAACTATTAGCTAATACTTTAGTTCTAGGGTCAATACCTTACGTAAACTAGATTTTCTAGTCCATGCTAATCAATACCTCGTTTCTAGGTCTATACCTTGAAGGTATTAGCCATAATAGCTAATATTACCAAGTATCAATACATATATCTTACATCTCTACTAGTTACGTACTATCTAGGATTAATTTAGCCAATTTATCCTTTATATACATGGATGTACCCAATGCCTATTACATATACCATTACCTTTACCTACCCATAACATATAGCAATATACCTTTTACCCATATCTAAACATTTATCCTTTACCAATATTATATACACATATCCATATATCCTACTATAGATCTATATCGCTAACTATTTACCCATTACTATACCCACATACATGTTTGTCTATACTTACCTATGGTGCTTGGTTATTTCTTTACTCATATACTATATATATATATATATCCATCCTACATGTCATAGTACACCAAGATACCCATATACCATATCCACATGGTATAAAATACCCCTTACACTATACGTATAAATATATATCTGTATCCCTATGTATTCTATAATATTTGTATCTATATGATACCTATATGAAATACATATGTGATATTGCATCTGTGCTATTCTATGCATACACATGAGTTACCTTGCTACTAAGGTATTTACCTTTACCCTTAGAATTACTTTAACTACCTATACATACATATATATTTTTTACCCTTAGAATTACTTTAACTACCTTGCTACCTATACCTATACATATATATATATATATATATATATATATATATATATATATATATATATATATATATATATATATATATAGCATATCCTTAGGATACCATGTTCGACCTAATACTTGACATATCCTATACCATGATATGTCATGATACCTTAATTCATCAAGTATCCCACATTTTTACACCATGTCTTCGCTACCTTACCTATACCCTATGTAACATAATATGTATTCTAGTATTTTATTTCTATTTGTACATATACCTATAGATATCTACCTTTGATCTTCGATACATATATGCATAAATATGTATCATAGGTTACCTACAATTGATACCAAGATATCTATATCCTTACCCTATGACATGTATAGCTATAGATTATAGCAATATGTTTAACTACATACCTATATATCAATATATCAATATACCCCTCTATTTCATTACCTGTCAAAATTATCTCAGGATATCCTATGCTTACCATACCCTATCAATCATACACACATGGACTCTCTCATCCTACTCTTAGCACATGACATCTTGATATTATCTATTACCTAGTTCTAATACCCAATATCTTAGTATCTTGACCAATACTATATCCTCCCATATACTTATCCAATTAACTCTAATACTAATACTTGATACCAAATAGGATGCCTTACTCAAGTATCAATACTCACTTATCCTTACTCATGATAATTGAGTGTCACGATACCAATATTCTCATGGTACTTAAGTATCGCACTAGTACCTTGCTCGCAACTTTAATACCTTAACACATAACTTATCTATATTTAGCTTACTTGATAACCATTTGTATCAACATTAACACACACTAACTAATAAATATTACATAACAATAATATATATATATGTACTATATCACACATATTCTTAATAACCTATGATACCTATATTCACTTGATATCCATACTGCATAGGCTCATAGGATACACAAAATGCCTATGTCGTATAGTCAGTTTTCTACTTAAAACTAATACTGCATCTACAAGATATATTCATTAAATTCTAGGATTAAAGTATATCGTAGCCCTTCGTATTAGCTTTCAGAAACTTCAAACAGATCGTATTTTTGTGTCCGGAAGCTCCTGGAATCGCAAAAATACCGAAACACGTTCGTCTTTCGAACAGCTGACACTCAAACAGTTTTACAGAAAGTTCTAGAACGAATTTGGCCTCTTAATATATATATATATATATATATATATATATTTGGAAACCTAATTTCGAAATAGTTCTTTTAAAAAAACAAAAGATTAATTGGAGTCTTGAGCTAGGAGTTGTGATATTTCTAAGTTGTTATGGCTACTAAAAACATGGATGAATATTATGACAAATTTCGATTATTTTGGACAAAAGAAACACATGTATATACCAAAATCTAACCATGTATATCATGAGATACCATGAAACAACAGCACGTATCCTATTTAGGACACATACACCCAATCTCGACTAAAAAAGGACACGAAAGTTCCTTTGGCGACACGTATCGAACACTTGATGGTCACAAATTCGATTTCCCCCAAATCGTATCAAAATAAAATAGAAAAAACCTTCAAATAGGAAGAGAAGAGCCTCAACTCCTCTCTAATGGTACTTTAATGCAAATGGGGTCCTAAATGAATGTAGTTACACTAATAAAATGAAATAGAAGTGTTTAGAGAGCTCATACCAAAAGGGAGATGGATTCCCAATGTAAAATTCCTAGATCTAGATCTCCACCAAGCTTCAAGGCTCCAAATCCTTCCTATTCCTTCTTATCTAGCCAATAGAGGCTTCTCCTCTCCAAGGGGAAGAGAATTAAATGAATTTGGCTCAATTTGGAGAAAATTTGGGTGTAGGAGCAATTTGGGGGAAAAAAACTCCTAAATTAGGGCTTAAAATGAAAATGGAAAGAGGAAGAAGATGAAGTGAGGCTTTAATAGGAAGGTGGACTTTCGTATGGTGTTAAATTTAGGGTTTGGTTAATTAGGAAAGGTCCACTATACCCCTCCCTATAGTTATGACAGGTTAGGGATTGAATCTCCCTTCCTAATTAGGTGTTTAGTCAAGTTTTCTAACTAAATCTTCTAATCTAGCCAGAGACTAACTAAAGATCGTTTAGGCTAGTCCTAATCATCTAGTTGGATGGTCATGACAAGTTAGTTTAGGTCCTCTAGGATCACTAACTACTATTCTAGTCAAAGGCTAACCATTAGTCATATTCAATAATAAACATATGCACTATTAATTATTTAGATAATTAATCAAAATATAAATTCTAGTTTTGAAAACTAATTTATCACTCAAGATATAATGTGAAATCACACTAATAACAATAATTAGGTAAAAGTTAAAAATACTCATGTTCCGAAAAAGTGGTGGTTACAACATCCTAGCAAAGATTATGCATGCCACGTTCATATTACCTCTGGTTAGGCCTGTCTTCCATAATTACCCCTTGCCATGGTCATTAAGGGCTATGAAACCTTTCACCTGAGCTCGTTAAGACAAAAAAATGAAGAGACAGAAAAATCCTTATACAGAAGCATGTGGCTACAAAGACCTATTACAGACTCTTCGTAGTTACATACACAGAGGCATTTAATGCTGAAGCTTAAGCACGATGTCAGCCTGGCAACAGAGGGGAGGGGCATTTCGCCTACAACGAGCCATGTGGTCATGCTTCTGTTCAAAGTATCCCGAACTTGACACAAGTTCGGGACACTTTGAAGGGGGTCTTGTAGAAGTATGAAAAATCTCAGCTGACAATATTCCTCCACCACAGTGCAAATAATACAAATGTGCAGACAGAGTGTTAAAAAGACAAAATAGAAGATATGGAGGAAAGTTCTATTATTATCACGTCTACAAAGGTCTAGTACAGATTCATCAAGGCTACATATAAAGGACCAACCCTATTCTTCTACAAAGAATCGATTACAGATTCAACAAAGCCTAGAGGAGTCTACAAGGGGTCTAGTCTTCGTCAAAGCGCAACCCCCCTTTCTTCTTAGTAAGCATATTGGATGATTGATCTCCATTGAAGCGTATTCTAACTTTTTTGTGGGCGCAACCCTCCAAAAGCGCATCAGCTACTCGGCTGAAGCGAGCAACTTCCTGAAGCAGCTATTGGCCCGGGTTTCCAGAAGGCACAGCAGGAAGCAAAGCTTAGAATGGGCAGAACAGAGCACAACCTGTGGCTCTCCGGGTTGGCCATCCACCCATAAGCTAGGTCGTCAGGACCTCCAAGACCTCCAAGGCGTCGCCCAGGTTCGAACTCTTCATGAGAAGCGTTCCAGCACGTTCCGAGGCTCATCGACAATTCTTTTACGAAGGCATAGCCCCTTTGAACGACGGAATCCTCAACCAAAATCTGACTTAGGCAAGGCCAACCACTGCTCGAAGCTATGTCTGGATCCAGAATGGTGTTGAAGGACAAGAAGAAGAAGAAGACGTGACTCTTCGGAAGAAACTCCCCCTTTATATAGGGCGGCAGTGCTCCAAAACGTAGGCCACATGGCCGACGGTCAATGTTCCCACATTAATGGGATAAACCTAGCACTCGGCACGATGAATCGCATTAAATAAAGTTCATTCGACTAAGTCCTAAACTATCCTAGGACCCCTTAAAATTCTCCATTCAGTGCTCTTTGAAAGAAGACTTCAAAGCCAAATGCCTTCAATCCAGAGGCGCAGCTACATTCCTGCGCCAATCTCAGGCGCAGACTGTTAATATTTTCATACCACCTCAACTCCAACGACACAGTACTCTGCTCCAACCCAGAAGCTCAATTTCCTTTCGTCAGAGACTTGGGAGATACCATTACATCCAACACAAGTCCGCCTGCCGCTCCAAAAGCACAGTAACCTCGTCAACCTGAAGAACAAGCCTACTCGTCGTCCTAAAGCACAGTAACATTATCGTACGAAACACAGCTTTTTCGTCGCTCATACGCACAGAGGCTCCGTCGTCTTCGAAACATAGTCCACTGGTCGCCGAAAAGCACAGCGGTTCCGTTGTCTCCAAAAGAACGGTCTACTTGTCGCCCCAGAAGTGTAGCAGAACTCAGACCTCGCCAGAGGTACAGAAAGCATGGTTCCACCCAGTCGGTTTGCTTAAACCGACTCTCTCAAAGATAGGATTTGGGTTAATCATGATTGATATTTTATCAAATTGATTTAAATCTTAGAAGAGGATCAATCAGAATCCAAATCTGAGATAAAATCCCAAGATTTACTCGGCTGCATCCGAACAAGCAAATTGCCACACGCCACGTGTCTTCTCCTTCGGTTATTTTGATAACCACCAGAGATCTCGATTGAGGGAAATCTCAATATCCACCACGTGCCCGCGCCGCAGAAGTCCATACCGTGCAATGACGACTGATTCCTTCATATCTCAAAACCCTAATGTATATCGCATATGTACTCTCTTTCCCTATAAATAGAAGGAGTTTTCCTTAAACAGAGGAGAGACCACTGAACATCAAATCTCCAGCTCCAGGCATCCTCTTCATCGGCAACCATCGAGTCCTATCAAAGGCATCAGAAAGTCAGAGCAAGTTCAACCCATCGTCAGATCGTCAACGGAATAAAGGAGCCACTGTAGTGCTCGATCTCCATCGTCATACTTTTCCAGAAACTCTTCCCTTATACTTAGAATATCTTGCTTAGGACTTCCTTCTCTGTACACAGGTCTTTTTACGTTCAATAAACAAAAATTTCGTTCAACCTTTTGTGATGTCAAACACACCTTATGGGTGTAACTTGATTGGTGAATCAAAACACCATTGGTACAAATGCTCAAGCTGTAAGCCTAAGCACAATTGAGTTTTTCTTTGATCTTTAATCTCAAATTTTGACTTCAAGTGCAAGGTGTTATCTCAAGCTCTTTAGGAGTTCCAACTAGATGAGTATTATCGACATAGATAGCTATAAATGATTTCTAGATGAACACGCAAGGCTATACATCATTATTCATATACTCCTGACAGATAAAATACTCACTTAGGCGATTATACCCACTACACGAAAAGTATGTTGTTATTACTGCTAAAAATCATTTCTAAGTCACATTTTATCACACTTTTTAGCATGACACAAAAGTGTTACAAATACCAGTGTTATAAATGTTTAAAAAATGTTATAAAAGGGACGCACGTTTATAATATATTTTTCTAAAATGTTATTAGCAACCAAATTCAAACTCATTTATTATAATGCTTTGATGACCACAATGCTATTAAAAGCACAAAAAGCGTTATAAAATGCATAGCTCTTAGTAATACTCAATTTTAAGCAGGAAATATTTGTCCTTTTTTGTAAATCTACAATGGTAAATCTGCTCGATTTTTAAGCGTTATAAATCTTCTCAATTTTTAAGCATAAAAGAATCGTTCATTCAGATAGTACCTACTTCAAGAGAAATTAACAAGCTTGCAATTAACGTTTCTTCTTCAAGGAAATCCATTTACACCATTGTAGAAACATATAGATATATTCAAATCAAATACCAAACAAAATTATCATTTCAACCTTAACTCTTAAAGCAATCTCAATACCAACAAAGATTCAAGATACACGACCGTCTTAGAATTTAATAAAATAGATCAAAATATATACTTGAGTTGGACAACTAAATTAATCACATTGAAAGTTAACATAATTAATATAGCTGGGAAATTTCTTCCACTTTAAATTATTTTGGACTACTGAAAAAGAAACCATGTAAGTTCTTACTTGTAAAGCACTTCCAACTTTTTTTTCTTAGTGCAGATCCTGTAGACGATATTTTTAGCATCACCCTGAAAAAGAAAGCAGTAACTAGATTGGCATAAAAGATCTATGAATCCAAAGGGCATACTTAGTTTATGGGGTCTAAAAGACTAGCCTTGCCCTAGAAAAAGAAATAGAATATGATCAGTAGGTCAGTTGATAAATCCATAGAGCCTATACATAGACCAAGTAATTTAACAATAACTTTTACTAGTTAGAAGGTATAGATACTGCAAATGGTATTTTACACCTAAAAGTATTTAAGAATAATTGGTTCAAGATGAAGTGTATTGACGTAATGACATGAGGGAAATTGTCTGATTCACTTTGAGATATCTAATGTGGCAACAAGTCAATAAGATGAAGTGTATTGACGTAGTGACATGAAAAGTGAAGTGGTATGATTCACTTTGAGATATCTAATATGGCAACAAGTCAACGTAGAGCATCAAATACCTAGAAGATTTTTATGGTCATTCCTATTCTAGAATAGATGTTAGATCATATTAAAATGGATTTTGTGGCTGGCTTACTGAGGACACATGATCGAAAGGATATGAATTTAGTCATCATGGATAGATTGACCACGCCATATCACTTTTTACCATCTAAGTTAGACTTTTGACGGAGGGTGTTGTATATAGATAGATAGTGAGGTTGCATGGAGTTTAATGAGTATAGTGTCTGATCAAGATTCGAGGTCCACCTCACATTTTTTAACAAATTTTGTAGGATACTTTGGATACATAATTGAAGTATAGCACTGCATATCACCTCTATACAGATGGACGGTTAGAGCTTATATTCAAACACTTGGTAATATGTTTCATACTTGTATGTTTAATTTTAGAGGATCATGGAAAGATCATTTACATGGAGATATTTTATAATAACAGTTATGAGGTAAATATTAAGATGTCTTAATTTGAGCATCTATAGATGGAGTTCTCGTACTCTATTATCATCGGACAACATAGGTCAGATATCTTTGTTGGGATCTTAGATGGTTGTAGATGTGACAAAGAAAGCAAAAATGATTCGAGAGGGACTTTAAGTAGGTATGATCAACGAAGACACTGGGGACATTGATTATAGTCCATTAGAGTTTTGAGGTTGGATATTTGGTGTTCTTGAAGATTTTACAACTTGTGGGACTATCAAATTTTGAAGAAATTGAAGCTTAGCCCAAGATTTATTAGACTTTAATTTTTTGTAGTGAGTTTGTGAATTAGTCTACAAGTTACAATTACCCCCTAATTTCACCCCCAGTTTTCAAGAACATAAATATTTTGGTCAATTTTCATTTTTTAATATTTTTGAAATTTATTTTATTATTTATGATATTGTTTTGGGGTTATTTGAGTCGGGTTCGAATTTCAACTCAATCTGACTTGTATCAAGGACCCGGGGTAGCTTTGACTCTAGTGGAACCCACTCATTAGTTGGGCATGGCCCACATGACATTATTTTTAGTTAGTGGGTTAGACTAATTATTCATAGATAGGGTTGGTTTGATTAGAGACTTAAAACATGACTAATTTAGCCTCAACCTAAAACCCTATTCCTAATATTAATTAATAAGACAAGTGGGGGCTTTTTGGACATTTGCTAAGGGGGACACCTAGCTAGGCTAGGCCGGCCATAATAGGAGGGGATAGGGATCATTCTCATTTGTTATTATCCACTCCATTTTCTCTCTCTTGTTCTTCCCCAAATTTTCAGAGGAACCACCATTGATTTTATGTCCAAATCAATCCCTTCTTCCACCAAATATTCTTCATTTCTTCTCTACTCCATGAAGAGAGGGTGCTAGCCAAGTTTGGGGAGTTTCGGAACTCGTTCGTGTCCATTTGGAGGTCTCTTCGTGTCGATATCGTATCGGGAGGAGTTTACTTGGTTTTGATCAACCGAAAGGTATAATCTCTCCTCTAATCCACTCCTATAAGCATATAGGAATATTTTGAACCCATAGTAATGACCCCCATGGTTGTCTCCATTTGTGTCCATTTCGTGTCCATTTGGAGTTATTATTCGTGTCCATGTTGTGTGGGTTGTGTCCATGTGGAAAAACCCCCAATTTGGACACACTTGGTGTTGTCTTTAAGTTGAATAATTTATTTTATGTTATAATCTCAGATTTTGTGTCATGAGATGTGTTCTTGTGTGTCCATATATATATTATTTTGTGCCTATATGTATACTCTCATTTGTGTGTGTGTATTTTATATATAGATATATATATATATAATGAGTGTGTGTGTGTGTGTGTCTATATATATATATATATATATATATATATATATATATATATATATATATATATATATATATATATATATATATATATATATTTGTGTGTGTGTGTGTGTGGTTATACATATGTATGTATATATATATGTATGCGTGTGTGTGTGGTTATACATATGTATATATACGTATATGTGTGTGTGTGGATATGCATATATGTATGTGTGTGTGTGTGGAGTATAGAGAGAGTGAGACAGAGGGATAGATAGGGAGGAGTTGAGAGTTATAGAGGGGTTTAGAGAGTGAGTTAGAGGGAGAGAGAGGAGGGGAGAGCTGCTGCCATTGGCAGCAGCATGATCGGTTATAGCAGCAGCAGTCCCCAATGGGGACTGCACAGTGAAACAGTAGGGTATCAGCAGCAGTAGCTGCTGCATAGTGCAGCAGCAGTAACAGGAACCCCCCCCAGTTTACATCCATTCAGCCATCCATTTATCACTTCATTACTTCATCCATCCATTCATTCTTCTCATCCATTCATTCTTCCATTCATTTCACCCATTCTTCCATCCATACTGTCATTCATTCTTCATTCATTTCATCCATTCTTCCATTCATTTCATAAATTCAAACATTCATTCCATTCATTCATACTTTCCATTCATTTCATCCATTCTTCCATCCATTCATTCATACATTCATTCTTCATTCTTTCATTCATTCTTCCATTCATTTCATTCATTCTTCCATCCACATTCATACACCCATTCATCTTTTATTCAAAAATTAGTCCATATTCCCATTTACCTATACATTTTAGTCCTAGATCTATAGGTTTGATGTTTGTGTTAGTATTAGATAGTGGTTAGTTAAGTTAGTGCCCTAACTAGGTTAGTATACTAGAAGACTAGTTAGAGTGGCTAACCTAGACACCAGAAGAGTGTGGGAGAGTGAACTAGGAGGGTTGGATAGAAAGTAGAGTGTGGAATCTCGAGGTACAAAAGCGTATCATGACGATACTTAAGGTAAATGTTGAGATGACCAACATGGACATAAGATGGACTAGATGTCTAAGAACCCTAGATTTCTTGGTTGGTAAATCCTAGATAGGATAGTATCTAGCTACCCTAGGAAGCCTAGGCTAGTATCCTGAGATCTAGAGGGGTTTCCTTTGTAATGGGGCAAGGTATCGGGAATACCTTATAAAGGGTAAATGTTAGGATTTAAGTAATGTAAGGTATTGGGTTTCTGATTTCTAGATATGGTTAGAATATGGTTCCCTTGGTTGGTAATGGTCAGATATAGTGCTCCTAGAATAGTTTTGACTTCGGTTGACCATTTTAACCAAAAGTCAATAAAAGTCAACCGAGAATCAAACTTAGCTTATTAGTGACTAGAATTGACCGAAACCAAACCAGACTTGACCAGTTTACTGAAAGTCAACTGTTAGTCAACATTTGACTAGTTTGACCTTAGGTTGACCTAAGGTTGACTCAGTATTGACCAGAGTTGACCAGAGTTGACTTTTTGACCAAAAGTCAACTGTAAGTCAACCCTTGACCCAGATTGACCTTGTTTGACTTGGATTGACTTCCAGTGACTTTATTTGACCTTGGTTGTCCTAGTGTGACCTAGTTTGGCTCAGTATGACCTAGTATGACCTAGTTTAGCTTGGTGTGACTTAGTTTGACCTAGTTTTGACTTAGACTTGTATATCATGACTAGATTAGCTTTCTTTTCATTATTAAACCCTGTTTGGACTCATGGTATCTCATCTTTAGGTCTGTGAATACTCTGAGCATCTGTTCACCTTATCAGCTCAGGACCACAGGCGAGTACATTCACTAATATTTTTTATTGTCTTGATATCTGCTATATTCGATTCAGTTGTAGTCTTACTCGATTTTCAGTCACGAAAGTTCACGGACTAGTATATGTTGGATCATGACATGAGATATTATTCCTAGATTTTCTTGGTATATTGGTACATTTCCTGTCTTATTCCCTGTACTTATATAGACACCGATTCCTAAGGGGACTTGCTACCCTCTTATGGAATTCTGTATCATGACGTGTCATGTCCAAATCTATTATACTATTCGGGGGTGGGAAATTATTAGGGGCTATGTGATCAAAGCCTCCTGTCACTATATTCATGTGCTTGCGCCACTCTCACCTCACGTAGTGTGTAGCGAGATCTTATTCATGTGCTCGTTATCCAGGTTGGCTGGCATGACCATTTCCAGATTTTCTTGTGATTGTCGGGCCAAGAGGATAGCCTGTCCTATAACATTCCCAAAGCCGATCACATAACGCTCTAATAATTCAAGTCATATTTTATATTTATTTATCATAGGAGGCTAAGTTCTGTTCGGAAGAAGGGTTATAACCCCGATCCTTGTTTGGTTTAAGGGTTGTAACTCGGCTTCCAAATAGTTCCCAAGTCATCCTATATATATTGTCGTCCTATTCAGTACTCACATCCTGTTATATATTTCAAGTTAATTTTATCTTGTATTTTACATGTTCTACATGCACTTATGCTATACTTTGATTGGAGGCTAGGTTCTATTCGGGAGAAGGGTTACAACCCCGGTCCTTGTTTGGTTTACGGGTTGTAACTCGGCTTTCCAATGGCTCCCAAGTCTTCCCATATCTTTGCCTTATATTTTATTATACTATCTCTTATAGAATTTATCAATTCATATAGAACTGTTGTTAGTGTTTGTACTTGCTCATTTTTCTGACAGGATACCGTCGATATATTACAGATGTTTCTGAGGCAGACTGCTTGACCTACTATAGGGTCGAGACAGATGGAGACGACTGTGGCCTGATAGTTGAGCTACTAGAATTTGTACTTCCAAAGTAGTTAGCTTAGTTAGGCTTGCCTGGACTGCGATCCAGCTTTTGTTTTAGACTGTAGTAGCTTATAGTTATATATTTGTGACTCTGTGATGTTGGTTGTTTCTCTTCGGCTATGTTGGATGTTGAACTCATTTTCTGTTTTAAAATCTATCATATTTTCTTTTCGTACTATCTACCTTAGTTTTATCTTGTGATTGAGACTGTAATTACTATGTCACCTCTATTCGGAGTATATATACTGTACATGTACCCTTATAATGTTTAGTATAGTTTTTCTAGATGACCTATACAGCGTTCTACTACCGATTTTGCGGCGTAGGCTGGACGTACCCAAGTGCTCGTGCCCCTAATCAGGGTGCGGGTCGTGACACATTTTTGTGGTAACCCATATAGATCTGTGTCACAATTAGTGTGATCTAGTAATGGTGCTCGACTTAGAGTACTAATTACGAGCCTGTGACTAGGACATAGGATCTAGGATATGATAGGAGTTACTCAATCACATTTTAGGAAAATTCTGATCTTTTGATTACCTTGACAACTCTTCTTTCATTGAATTCAATTGTCTTTCCTTGATACTCCTTATCATGTGCCATATTGACTCCTTGTTTCAATCTATCCTCAGGATGGTGATTACTTGCTCTTAGACAACAGGACCTAGTGCTGTTCCAGAGAGGCCCGATTCGGTAGGACCTCCACCTCCGGTTGAGGGAGCTGTAGTTGAGGGAGTTGCCACCTCAGTTCCTGTCCTTTAGGCGGGAGTAGCAGCGACAGTTCCAGGAGGTCTTCCACCTCCAGCAGCGGGACCGTCCATAGTCATTCCTGAGACTCTTCCATCGCTGCCTCCGCTACCGACTGATACACAACAGATGATGGCCCTTCTACAATAGATGTTGCAGACCCAGAGGGCCCAAGCCGAGGCACAGCAGCATCAGGCTGACGCATCTCACCGCCAGAC